>JANQDE010000005.1:0-78705 GCA_037157785.1 Cephalotes varians | reverse complement strand
TATGAACACATCCTCGATTTATAGATTAATATTGATTTTTGTATTTGCAGTCTAGCAAATTTTCCAATTGCAAAAATTTTACATGATATGTAATTATATATATATATATATATATATATATATATATATATTGGATAAACCTATTCAAAATAGAATAATTCAAATATAAGAGTATGTACACATACGAAAGAAAGAAAGAGAGACATTTATTAGATATATACAATTACATATCATGTAAAATCAGAATCTATTTTTCGGAAGATCGCTCGGAATGCCGATATTTACAAGGCTTTAGCCTCTCGACAAAGTTCTGGAAAGTTTTGACGGGTCAGTAACTCCGAAAATATTTATGTCGTCCCAAACTATTCTTACTCCCACGACATGGATATTTTTGGCTAATGTTGGGTAACTCCCGTATATGTTTTGTTGCTTCCCCCCTAATTACGGCTATTTGCTAGAATCTAAAAATATCGTAAATTGCAAAAATGTTTACATGATTTGGTCATTAGCAAAGCTTTCATAAAGTAATCGTGCAAAAATAGTCCATAAAAGATCGCAATATAGTCTCACATTTATAATGTTTATTGACTTTCTTTAATTGATTTTCCTTTCTCTTAACTTTCTCATAAATAAATGTCAAATCTAAGCACGCAAAATATCTATTTTTCATTGAAAATTAGTTATTGCTTTTGGAAATTATTTATTAATTTATTTATATCCAAAAAACCAACATTATTAATTCTCTTAAATTCTCATAAAAAATCTTTAGAAAGAAGTTTTTAAACATTTTTTTGAGATAAGATATTCAGCTTTTCAAAACTATTTTAGAAAACGAGAAATATGTATATTTGTCAAGAGATCGAAAAACATCGCATTCACGTTTTTAAATAAAGTAATATAGAGAATTTAATTTATTTGTTTGTTTTCTTTTATATTTTCAAAAGATTCTTAAATTTTACATAAAGAACATATGAATTTTCGAATTTATACAGATACTAAGACAAATAAAGAAATATTAATCATTTATCAGTACATTTCTATTTATTAAACAAATGGATGATGCGAAAATACATATGTTTCTTACAGTAATTTTTTAATTTTTACAAAAAACTTGAAACGCCTATATATAAGCGTTTGCATACTGCATTGACTTGATAATCTTCCGCAAACTGATGCTTCTTTATTCTTCTTGTACCAAAACTCCTGATCTATACATCGGTTCATCTTCACCGTGGGTGGTGGTGCGCACTTGTTACGGAAGGACCCTCGAGATATATCGAAGTTCCCGAGGAGTCTAAAGGGTCGCACGCTGCAGGGGGTCAACAGATGTTACACCGAAGTTAGCTCCATGTGTCATTGTGTTGCAATATACGTTAGCTCAACTACTCTACATGTTTCATATTAGAATACTACAGGCAATATCGTGAAACTCGATTTCGGTAAGTCAAATAAACCATGAGAACGATATTAAAATGATATTTGTACCTTTGAGGTATAAATCGCAGATTCCTAATTTCGCTGTCTGTTATTTGTTTTGTGTGTGTGTGTGTAAAATTTATCAGATAATAATCCATAGAGAATCCTTTTAACTTTGCATCCTGATTTAACAAAATTGTTAAATTTAATTAACTGATTTGTATTTAACTGATATGCCACAATTGCTTCGATTAATTAACAAAACATCAATTTTGAAATCTTTTGTGCTAAAATTTTACTCATTTCTATTTTTAATTACATATTAGTTACAAAAATTAGCAATATAACTAAATGCTAATAATATACTTTTATTCTAAAATTCGTAAATTTTACATATTTGATTATAAGTCGTTTAATTCTTCTCTAGTTTTGGTAAAATTACTCCAAGAGATTCATATCTACTGGTAGAAATGCAATAGATATAAATTCCCCGGGAAAGAATCTAGATTGTAAATGCACGGAGAATTCCCTTAAGCCACATATCTCGTCAGCAGTAGTCTCATTCAATGGATTAATAAGTAATTACAACATTCGCTATTGTGCATTACGGAAGCGGAGGTATACCGCGGGCGGGAAACACGTCGCGAAACAAATGTGTATCGGTTGTGTCTCGATGCTTTACGAGGAAGAGCATCTGGAAAACGCTTTCCGGCGTATTAAACACACGGTGAAAGCTTCCGCGTGTGATTACTTGGCCAGAGGGAAGACAGGGAGCGAGCGCTTTGAAATTCGACGCGGATCTGCACTGGGAAATGTATGCATGTTAAAGAAACAGTCGTGCGAACAAACAGTCCACGGGCAACTGCCTGATGCCTAGAGATGCTGCGTGACCGATCTAAAGAAAAATATTTTCGAATTTGCTGGAGATTTAATTTACGCAAGTAATCAAATATCAGTCAGATAATTTCTATGTTAATCTATTTAAATAATTTCTCATTCCTGTACCTTAACGTTTTTATAAGCAATTTATCTATATTTAATTTAATAATTTATAAATATCCCATTTGTTTCTGCCTACACTTCTAAAATTATATCTTCTTTTTTTTAGCAGTTATATGCCTATATTGTTTTAAACGCAAAAAGAACATAAAGTTACAGTCTTGAATACATTAATCACGATTATATAACCATCGAAGTAATACAATCTTTGAAGAGACTAATTGATATGTACATCAGCCAGTTCTGTGAAAAGAAGAAACTATAGCGTTAAAAACACCCTTTCATCTGCATTATAATCATCTCTGCGCTTTTTTTATATGTCTTCCAACGGGACTGCGAAAGCTCAAAATAATGAGGCGTGCGGCTTCGTGTGTGAAATGCGGACCGTGCTCCATGCGGCGTGGCTTTTAAGAAAGACACAGCATTGTAGAATCTTTCAAAAACACGAGCGACCTCGGCATCAGATGGTGATCTATCATGATAAAACATCGACTTTACGAAATATGGAAAAAGTAGGGAAAAAAAGAGAAGAGAAAGCAGAGAAAGAGCAGAGGGAGAGAGAGAGAGAGAGAGAGAGAGAGAAATCCTGATAAGAATCTCCTATTTTAAATTTGCCGTTAATAGCGCAGCGTGACGAATGTGCGCAGATGCATTCGACGTGCCTCGTGGGACGTGCTCTGTTTTGAAAACGTGCCGATACGCCGTCCCGTACGACGGCATCCGACGAGTTTTCGGATTTACTGTAGCCGTAGGATATGTCCGGTTTCTCTCCCTGCGATTCCTCCGCTCCGATTTCCCGTGTCACGGCTAGCGAACGTCTTTCCGTGCGTATCTCATAAATCGCCGGCAATTTCAGCTGTCGTCGGTGACCCAGTCAAAGAACGCATCGTGCTTAAGGGTCGTACAAATAACGAGAATAACATAAACGCTTTTAGCAGATAAAGGCAGAAGCATTTGTTCTTCAACGCAATCTTCGTAGCCCACGAGTCATACAATTAATTTCAATATAATTTTTGTTTTACAAATTATTGATTTATACCTAAGATAATAAAAATCTTGTTTAGTTATATAAGTTAAATAATCGATAAGTCATCGGTCATTTTTATCATCAAAGATGATACAATAAGAGATCCAAATTGTCGTACAATATTTTTTATTGTAATAATGTCACGTTTAATATCTATAAAATCAGAATTGTTATATAATTATAATTATTATATAACATATAACTATTATATAATTATAATCATTAAGACCCAGTTTCGATGCTAGAGATCGATTTCTAAGACGAATTAGATCATGGACGCTAAGCCTAACCATTTATTATGACTTAAAAAAATAGAAGTCTATTCGCGTCGACTAGTAATTTATCCATACCGAGAGTTTCACGGTGTTCAACGTAAATATCTACTAATGCAGCTTTTCTGGTGGCGCGCTAGAAAAAGTTTTTTACGACACTCACAAGGCATTCGAGATTTCCGTTTAGGTAAGAATGTGAAAAAAGTGACACTTGGAGTGGAAACAACAGCTGACATTTTATTTCGTTTTTCTCGGATCGTGGAGTCCAAGGTGGCGTCGTATCGTGAAAATGTAGGCGTAGTTATTCCAATAAGCTGTTTGATGCTTTTCCGACATTTTAAACGATTTTAACGAGATATTCGCGCGCATATTGAAATAAGATGTTCGTTTCCTTCTTAAAATCGATCATAGAAGGTTATCAGAATTTGATCTGTGTGAGAATGACCAAAAGATCAGCGTATTCGCATACATGTGTTAAACGTTTGCAAATGCCGATATCTCATTAATCATATGATGGTCATGTAACAGGTAAGGCGTAGCGTTAAAATATGTGATCTTTAATAGCGCAGTGATGATTAAGTAGTAGACTGATTAATTATCTACTGTCTGAGACAAATGACTCTCAGCCACTTTCTGACGAAAGAGCTCGTTAAAGAGGATACGAAGAAGCGCTCCGAAAATCCAGTACAAGCGCGAACACGTTGAAAATTAATAGGGAAGAAGTCACGCTTTTCTGTGATTTCACTTTATTGCTTCATAATTTCACATATTTACACCATCGCGGTATCGACGAAGCTCTTTTACATATGATTACGTATACTATATGATTGATCCGCTCGCTTGCAGGCACATGAAAAATTTGTTCGATTTGTTTCGAGAAAATTGATATCGAGAGAGCTTGCATGAAATTTTCATAAGACAGAAAGCTTTTTGTTACGTCAAGAAATGAGCTCATAATTTCAAAATGCTAAGCATTGCAAATGCGAGAAAATAATCTTAAATATGTAATAGGAAGAAATCTCCGTACAAAATATTTCTCAACAATATGTCACAATTACAAAGAGATAAAAGCGAAAAGAAGCATTTGCAATTTCTGATAAGAAGTACAGGAAATTTTATTTGCTTGTCATGGAGAAAGCATGGAAAATAAAAAAAGAACATAGAAACACAAAGAATATCTTTGATACCGTTGTTTTGCATTTAATATTTGTTATAAATCAATATCGCTAAAAGCAGACAAATCGCTAAAAAGCGGACAAAGTCTTTAGAAAATCATATTAAAAGCATTATAATATATTCGCTTCATAATATTTAAAATTAAATATTTAAAATTAAAATAATCATAAAAAGGCAACAAATAATTATCGCATAACAAATTTTTACTCTGCTTTGAATTTTCATCTCTGCCACAATATCTCAAATCACGCACAGAAGCTGAGACTATCCTTTACATTTATTATTTTTCTTTGGTATAGATAAAATATTTGACTATTCCACAGCGCTTTCGATATTTGACATAGATTTATTAACAATCGAAAACCTATATATATTTTCATATTTTGATTGAATTTTCTGGATTCAATAATCGCTCGTAAATCTTGTTTTGATAAAAATCGAGCCAATCAGTTTAGCACATCGATTATACCGAGAATTTATATGCATTTTTTCTTAAGATGCTTTAAATTAAAAAACACACACGGTTTTTCTCTCTCTTTTCTTTTTAATTATTATTGTATGATAAGCTCTTATTATTCGTTATTGATAAGTCAATAACGATATAGATATTATTAATCTTTACTCATCAATCCAAATCACGGAGATTACGTTTTTAATGATTTTTAAAGCATTCTGCGCAATATTACACAAGATTATTTTGAGGAGAGACAGTCAGATTTTTGGCCGTGTGCGTGTATCATTTGAAATATCAAACAGCATATATTACCACCGTAAAAGTTAAGGAAAAAGACTAATTCGAAAGGATTAAATCTCGATATCGTACAACTTCAACGATGTGACGAATAATGACTTTCGGACGATGACTGCAACGGCCCATTGATGCTTTGCACGATCATACTGAGACAGTCTAAGCTGCTTCCGTTATTTTGCGAGGACAACGTCTCAGTTTGCTCAAAACCTGGAACAACACAAGAATACGAACGATATTAGAAATAATGTCTCCTCCAAAAAATCGTGCGTACTTTGCATCTTTTATTTGTATAGTATCGCCTCCTCGTTTTGCCGTACGCAGAATGCCAAAATACTCTCTTTCTCTAATAGGTTCTCAGCAAGATTTTTAGACTTCATTTTCACGCCGCATTTAGCACAAAAAGATCATGGTAATTCCAAGGCAACAAACGAAGTCTTATAAATATAAAGGCAATGTGCACACTGTGTCCAAAGTATACGTTTAAGCGAACTTTAAGTGCCCTTTGACCGTCTTTCGTCTCTGTCGCAGTGTATATCTAGATACGGATGAATTGCGAGTGGGAGTCGGAGTCGACTTCTTCTTTCTATTTTTCGTTGTCCTTCATCCTGGAGAGAGCATATGCACAAGTTATGTACGATGTTAAGAGCTTTGAAGCCGTTATTCTTGGCACCGGCAAGCACTTCCGTCTTTCTTAAATTCGATTCGTATTTTTCCTTCGTGGAAACTACATATATCTAATAGTGATACAATTTGGTGGGTTTAAGCAGTAAAATAAACTAAAAATAGACGTTATAAACAATCCTATCCCGTTTCTATAAAATATTTGAAGTATGTAAAGTCAATATATGTATCGCTAATTCATTTATCTTGAAAATAGTTCATCATCTGTCTCAAAAGAGTAAAATAAAAGGATAAATAGTATTACTAGGAGAGAACACTCTACATGCTTGCTAAATTTCATCGAAATTGGTGAGGGAGTTCATAGCCTTCTTTTGTTAGCTAAAATATATTCTTGCAAAGCATTAAATTTCGAGTGTAATTTCTAATTTTGATTATAAATGTTTCTATACAAATATCTAGTTGTATACTTTGCACATTGTGCACAGTATCTTCATAATTGTAAAACTCTGTTCGTTGCCTTGGAATTATGATGATCTTTTTGTGTTAAACGCGGTTTGCGCGGTTTTTCTTATCTGCGCTCAAGATTAAATTTGATGAATTACAACTTTTATTTTTTTTCTCAAATGTTTTCGAAATATTTAGCCGGTTCGATACTTCTTGCTCATTACAGTTGCCACCACTATGTTTCTCTCTGAGTGTGTATATCTATTATTTTTTTATTGCAGCATTTATTAGTTATCTATAGAGAAAACCGAGACTCATTGGAATAACTTTCACAATTTTGATATTCAACCTTTTAAACGATTAATTATTACGATTAAATTGTACTAATATGCTAGACAGAACTTTTCTCTACATTTTCATACCAAGAATGATTCTGTATATTATATAGTTTCTTTGTAATAAGTGGAAAATGAACATGTTGCAGCTTGCCTCGATAGTGAGATAAATTGATACATAAATTAATACAGTGTAAATTGCCTATTAGAGTAATTTTGATTTTTGCTTACTCTACAGCGTATAAATCCTGCGTATTTGAGTTTCGGATTGGATCGTTATTAACACATAGGGAGGCTCACTGGCAGCCTACTTAGCCCCCTACAGAAAAAAAATTTTTTTTGATTAAACGAAATGAATGCAAAAATTTTTTTTGTTGATTTATAAAGCGCATAAATAATGCATTTTTATATAATTGATTAAATTTTGCAAAAGTGGGCGTGTCAAGCATAAATGACAATCGCAAATATGTACTTCTTGATAAAAGTTACTTAAAGTTTAAATTTAATACATACACGTAAAATATAAAAACTGAGAGAGATTAATTATTTAGAGATAAAGAAGAGATTGTTTTAAATGCAATATTTAGATACCTAGATATGTGAACATTTAACAAACTCTAACTAAAATGATTATGGTGCAAATATGAGCTGTCGCGACAGATCATCGAATGCGTTGATGATTAATTAACCACCCACATTTACCAACATTTCGGACGTTGCTGACACGAATGTGAAGATAAAGATATATCTGAACGTAATCAAGAAAACAGGGAAAGAATACGAAACTAATAATATCAGTTGGAACGACGAAACTGACATGTACCGATGAACATGAAAGAAAACAGGTATCTTCTTTTTTTCTTACTTTCTATTTGCCCTTTAATTCTTTCATCCCGAGATACACACAAGTACCATAAATATATATTAAAATTAAAATTCAGGTACAAAAGGATTAAGAAAAACGTAATAGTAATTAATTCTCAATTTTATAAATTGTAGATCGTTTATCAATATTTGCTTAATACAAGAAAAATAATAAACTTTAAACAAGTAATTTTTCGTGAAGCAATCTTCGTGAAAATTGATGGAGAAATTTTTATTTAATTTTAAGTAAATATCATTTTATTAAAATTTTAATTAAAATTTAGTTGCTAGCACATTTAACTTCGGAAATAGTTACGATGAAAAATGGGATCTAATTAAATTTTCGCTAGAGAAAAGAAGTTTTTGTATAGCTTCTATTTAATGTCTAATAAAATGACACACATTATAAAGAAAAAAAAAATCGATTCCGCATTAAAAAAAGATCGCATAAATAAAGTTTGTAAAAGTTACTTATTTAAACTTTATATATAACAATTACATAAACATAATATATATGTATATGCGCCAAATTTCTTATAAATATTACTAAAATTCTGACTCTTGATGCCTTCAATCTTCATAAAATTAAAAACAACGTAAATTCGAGGAGATCGTAAATATTCATGGACCTTAGATGCTAGAATAATGAGAAAATGCAAAGAAGTTTTTATATAGCTTCCGCTTAAAGTCTAATTAAATGGCGCATATCATAAAATAAGAATGTTAACATTGACAATTACGGAAAATTAGTAGTTTAATAGAATTGCACTAGTAGTTTAATAAAAAAGAATTGAAATCTAAACTTTGTATATTAACTGTACTTAATTCAGATAAACGTGTGTTTTTTTTCACAAGCATTCTGACTTATCGCATCTCATGCTTTTTTATTCATAAACTGAAGTTTCTTTATGTCATGAGAAATATGTTGACAATATGTTAAAATTTAATATTGATAGAGCTAATTAGTTATATAAAATTGTTATGTAAAATTTTGTCACAATATTTTTTCTTAAATGTTTTGTCTTCACTTTCGCGCACGCTTTGAATGTTCGAAAATTCCTGTATTTTTTGCCATTATTTATTGTCTCATAACAAGTTTTTTGAAAATTAACACAAAAAAGTTGTTTATAACAAATATTAACCACTATAAAAATGATTATCTGGCAAGGCACGAACGTTAGAGTGCGCCGAATATTTATTTATAAATGGGATATATGATATCTGTCATACTTCTGCAGATGATATATCGCCTAGAATGCTTGCCAGATTTGTTCGGTATACTACATAATCACGACTTCGAATAGAGCTCTAGTAGCGCAAATTATATTTACAGAACTGACAACTCTGTCAACAATGTAATTTTTGACGCGTACGCAGATAGACAGATAACTCTAACATATGATTCTTTCATTTACAATTATTGGAGTAACAAAGAATAAAATGCGCCGCAATTAACACTCGAATATATTAGGAAAATTAATTTTAGATTTTTTGTGTATTCCAATAGTCATATCCTTCCAGCATAATATTGTGTTTAAAGTAGCCTAAGTAAGTAATTTTTTGGAAAATCAAAATATTGAATTCTATTTATCAATACAAAAATTGTTTATTTCAATTTTACGTTTAAATATTTGTTAATAGCATCTAATTTCAACACATTGCCAACAATGTAAGAACATTCAAATGTATGTTCCTGCAAAATGTCGAATGAAATTCAAATAAGATACGCGCAATGTATCAATCGAAACGAGAATTGAATTAATCTTTCTATAAAGCTATTAAGAAGAGACGTCGCGGCTGTGGAGAAATGAAACTTCGAACCTATAAAGCTATTAAGAGAAATAAGCGAAAGATAAAGCGAGATTAAATCGAGAGATATCAGGCATATTTCTCAACATTTCTCAATTATAATATATTCGGCGCTCATTCTATATCGTGCCGGAGCGTTTTAATCGACTCATAGATAAGTGGATTAAATTGTAATGTCCTGTAACATTCGGTAAGAACGATAAAAATAACTGGTCAACGAAGAAACGTGTAGGAGATAGATTTGAGAACGGAAGCGCATCTATAAATATAGATAGACATAGGAAACTATGTATAATATTAATGGCAAATCGAAAGAACTTGTCGAGATGACATTCGATGCTACACGGTAGTCATAAATGAATGTTGAATAGCATGATTTACTGCACATATTTTTATCTATGTAACAGTAATTAAAAAAGATGCAGCATTGTGTAAAAAACTTTCAAAAATAAAACGGCTTTTCATCAGAGTTAAAAAGAAAAACTTGAGCTTTGTTATGATATTTTCGCAAAGCTTAAAAATGTTTCGTAGAGAGAAAAGGTTTATACGCAATAAACGATCTTTTCCTTGAAACCACGTAACTATGAGACATCCTATACTAATTAGTTCGCCAATTTAACAGACTCAACTGTGTACGTCATTAAAATTGCACTTCGCCTACGTAGAATAATTTCGGGTGCGAAGGCTTAATATTCTCGACGGACTTTCTTTTGGTGGAAAAAAAGAAAAAGAAAATTACGGCTAACGGGTAACGCTGCGACGGATGCACTTAGAACCTCTTGTTCCCAGGAAGTTTGAAGTCACCATGCGTTTCTTGCTAATGAGGAGGAATCAAAGGTACGTTGTGCTGTTCGAGGAGGTCCGCGTGCATTCAACAAATCGTCTAGGACACTTCTTTGAAGATGGAAATGCAATTGAGTCGTTTCAATTTACTCACTGTCCTAAGCATCCGGTATCCTAAATGGATTACGACTTCTTCGGAAACACACTTTCTTCGAGTGCAGGATAGATTCATTTGTCGATCATGCGACCGTTGAAGATATCAACATTCAGAATTCTCACAATGTAATTTTACAACCACATCAAAAGGCTTTATACATGACGCTTATTTTTACAAATCACTGCAATAGTGTCATTCAATAATTATTTAACTTTGAATGTCAAGGATTCCTTTTTGCCATTTTTATTTATTGTCTCATGACAAGGAGTTTTTTGAAAATCAACACAAAAAAGTTGTTTGCAATAAATATTAATCACGATAAAAATGATTATCTGGCAAGACACAAATGTTAGAGTGCGCCGAATATTTATTTATAAATCATAGTATCATCACTTTTGCAGATGATATATATGGCCTAGAATTTGACACTAAGGAGTATTATAGTCCGAAATATGCGATTGATTTATAAGAATAATTGTAATTATTTCTTACACTAAATTCACAGTATTGCATGTTACATTTGTAATACTTGCAATAACATAATTTATCCGAATTTATTTGCATAAACAATAAAATTTCATAAATGTCATGTTGTAACCATAACATTCTCTAATATAAACTAATTAAAATAATATTCACAAAATTCGCGCATTTACGAAAACCGCGTCTGCTTCAATTATTCATGATTCAAAATAGGAATAATAATAAATTCTTTCCACGCGAAATTCAATTAATATTATAATAAACATGATGTACGATTGAAAAGCCGAATCATTCACATTTGTTTGTCTTAAATAAATAAATCAGTTATTACAACAATAAATCAATTATTATGTACAGCTCATTAATCTTTAAAAAATAAGGAATTTATTTTTTAAATTTTATACCTTCTTTTAAATAAAATTTAAAAATTCTTTGCCTCAATATATTTCTTTGCCTTATATTCTTTGCCTCAAAATATAACTGTTTCAGTACAACGATAATGCAAATATCTAAAAATCAAATTTTCTGAAGATTTATTATGAAAGATTTTTTGAAATTCAAATTTGATATCAGAAATTTAAATTTTAAAATGAGAAATATAACAAATATAACAGCTTAACAACTGGAAAAATAAATTTCTGAAACTAAGATACTTTTGATTGTTATTGAATTCAAATATATATATATATATATATATATATATATATATATATATATATATATATATATCAAAGTTTGAAAATTCTAAAATGACATATTCAAAATATAAAATATCAAATATATTACGAAAAAGAACAAAATTTGAAAAAATAGAAGGTTTGTAAGTCTGTGAATTCATAGTCGAAAAATTTGAGAAAGTATTAGAATAAGGCGATAAATTAAATGAAATGTTTTCTGTTCTGACAACACATTATACAATACACAAGCACTGAAGCGTGAATAAGGCCGTTTATTAATATATAAAAGCGAAAGTTTTTACAAGTATAGATAATTTTCTCTTATAATAGTTCTTATAATAGTTAACTTTTATATTAAAAGTTTTATATAAAAAATCCGGCAAAATTAACAATAAGAGCACAAAAATTACAACATTGCTTACAACACGAAAAATAGAACAGAACCACTATAGTGACTTCCTATCCCGTAAAGATTAATTAATTTTTAAGATTAACGAATTCTAGCGTAGTTAAATGCATATTAACGAGATTTCTGACAATTCATTATCTATCAAATTTTGTTTCACATTTCTTAATTGAATAAAAACATTAAATAACAAAAGTATAATTGTAAGGGACCATTTAAATAATATAGAAAATTTTAATAAATCAGGCTATAAATTTTAACGAACGCATTAAACGTGAGGATTCACAAGTGCATGAACGATATCGTATGTTTAATTGGTCATTCTCTCTATCGACGGCAAGTAGGAAAATTAACAGGGTTTCCAAATACATTAGCAGATTCTTGGTGCAGCGGAATATGTACCTTGGCTGCAGTTTCGTCCGCGCTTAAATTCGCGTTCCACCGGACTGAGGACTCCGACAACGATGCGTCATACTAATGTACCGTGGCAATATATGGCACTCCGGTGCCGGTGGCTTGAATTTTCTTATCCTCTCCGGATATTTTTTTAAATAACTTCTCGCACGTGCATATGCACTGCTGATGATGTCGCGTCGAAATTTYAGAGAAGAATATTAGATAAATTAAACATGTTATTACTCATATTACTTTTATGAATTTTTATTTAATAGATAGGAGAGATAAATTCCAATATTTTGTAGAAAAAAAGACTATCGATGAATCTGAATAGAATTAAAATCGAAAAATTATATATCCTTTAGAATCATTATCAAAAGTTCCGATAATCGGATCTTTTGTTTGCTAAAAATTATCCAGAACAGAAAGAAAATTTGAGAGATTGTAAATCATAACAATGTGTATCTTTATTTGATTAATAAAATTGATATTAATATAGTCAACATAATACATCAAATTAATAAAATATAACATTTTTAGATAGTATTCCTCAATAATATTTTAGTATAAATGAAAACGGAAATAAAAGATTGCTATTGTTTGCGTATAAAGTACGTATCAGGCAGACACACAACATGAAGATTTCGACGCTACGTGCATCATATTAATTTATTGATAAACAACAATTACTAATTACCTCTGGAACAATCTCATATAGCAAAACGTTGAAAGAACATTGCAGAAACTTTGTAATGTTGAATGTTGAAGTGTAAATGTTTTTTCGAATCTAAATTGATTTTTTTCTATTAATTATTAATGTTTCTGCAACATTGAAACAATACAAACATTAAATAGTTGTATCTTTTGAAATAAACTCTTTACTAAGATTGCTCACTTGGGAACAATATGCGACACCGCCGACAAATGACCATAGCAACGCTTCCTCATGTTTAAAAAATTACACATGATAGAATAAATACGCAGCATTATAAGATTCTTCACCCTCTGTGAAGAATCTGTGTTCTAAAATGATTCCTTGAAAACGATTTAAAGGCTTCAAAATGAAAGTAAATAAAATGTATTTTGAGAGTATTTTAGTTTTGTGTAAAAATTAATTTAAGAATCTAATATTCTTAAATATATAAACAATATATTTTAGGAAAGCAAAAGAATCAATTTTAAATAATAAAAATAAATATAAAAATAAATATTATTTTTTAAATTTAGATTTTTTTTTTAATAATTTAAAAAATAATTTTACACATTTATTTTATTTTATTCTTTTTTAAATATAAAATATACATAATACATATAAAATTTACATTGTTTGTAAGTTGAATAAATGTTGAATTTACGTTAAACCAATGAATTGCAACGTTTGTAAGACATAGATTCAACGGACATTAAACGTTTCTTGTGTTTTCTCTTCGTTGAATCTACATTTTACGATGTTGACGCAACATTCGTAATGTTGTAATTCAATGTTTCTGAGATGTTGATTCAACATTAATGTGCTGTATGGGAATGTCCCTCATGAAAATGCGTTCCTGACGCGTGTTCCTTTAAGTGCTGTAACGAGTCGTTTGATCATCTCAAGCGCAGAATAAACATCGGTTCTATATCTCATACCATGTGTCTAAATCAAACGATACGTACGTAAGGGAAACACATTAGAGAAGAAACACATTCGTACGAGCCTGCCGCGATCAAAAGAACAATATCGAAGGATAAACCACTTGTACTGAAAGTCATTAGTCTACACAGTGACGTGAACGATACGTGATTACGTCCTGAATTTTAAGTGAGATTCGAACGTCGATGTGTTTTGTGTTTTAACATTGCATTTTTATATCTATATGAGAATGAGAACACGCGATAAACTTGTCTCGTATCTGCACCATTCAATAAACTTACGTTTTGATTATATTTCCGTATGTTTTTTTTAAAATAGATAATTAAAGAATTATTTTGTGAGCATACAATTGCGCATAAACGCAAATTTTTTACGTTATCTAGTGATTGGCAATATAATATTGGAAGCGAAAACAACATGAAGGAAACATTAAACGAGATGCCCTTTAATTTTATAATATTTAGTAAACATAGATTTATATAATAGATTGTGCATTTCAATTGTAGACATGAAGACAATTAGTTAAACGATATTATAGTTGATACTTCCCTTGTCCAATTGTGCAATGTGTGACGAAGAGAGCAACAGCCTACGCATATCTCTGTCCTGAATGTTTCTTCAGCTGTTGCATATAGATTGTTATAAATGCGCAGTATCTATTACATAAGTTCATATTATGTAAATTAATAAATATCGAGCAAAATTATATCATGAGATTGAAAGGTCGGAAGTTCCAGTCTCTCGTGTGCCACGCAACGAGATCAAACTGTGTCGCTCAAACCGCCCACTCTCAAATATATTTTCGCGTATCATTCCCTCTCTGTGCATCTCGTTTTATCTCTCGCATCTCGTAGACACGAATCTTGCGAAGTTTTTCGGATCTATAAAGGAAGACGATGGTTGTTTTCAAATAACACCCATTAAATGGGACGTAACGGCGGCGCATCAATTAAAATAATCAGGCACTGCGCTAGTGGGACACGCTTCAGTAAGTTGCTCTTGGCAGCGTTGCTCTTTCCGTCTCTCTTTCTCTCTCCCTCTCGCGACTCTAGTATAGATAGGATTTTCGCGTGTTTCTGCGCGCGTGTACGACGCGGGATACGTTTTAGCGCAATCGTGAGTTACGGGTTCGCTCGTGGTCGTGTAACGAGAGTTCGCTGCCACGCTTTTCCACTGCTTTATGATCCAATCAATCTCTTAGCTTCAGCCTGAAGAAATTTGAAGATTACGGATGGGGTGGAGAGGAAGGAAGAGAGGAAGAAATCGCGAGCAAGCGCCCACACGATTTATCGATGGTGTCAACCACGGAACGGACGTCAAAAAGAGATGTGGAGGTGCTCTTGCGAGCGATCTCTCCGAAATAATTACGCCTGCATGCAAGAACACATTTATCTTGATCAATGCATACTCTCTAACAAGTCTTTTACGTAATCAAACCCATTTACGTTATTACGTTTCATGGTCAATCGACCGGCGCATGATGATGTAATCGCTTCTCCCCGACGTACGCGTTCGCCACTGATTTCCTTTAATTGACGACTTTATATATCGTCGGATTTAATGAAGCCATTAGAAATAGCCCAAATGGCCAAAAATCCCTCTCTTTTGTTCAGTCCGTCGACATAAGTGAACGAAATATCATTAAATATAGATCATTTAATATTCAGAATAAAAGTGTTAAAATTCAAGTGCCCCCTTCTCCAATCCATAATTTTGATGAATTTTGGATTTCGAAAATGTTATTCGAAATATTTCCATTACCTATCATCGTTTTTGAGAATTCTGAAATGTGTATATGTTTTTATTAAAATTTATTAAAGTTTATTTTATAAAAGACAAATTCAACCGTATTTAATATAATAAAATTATTTTCTGAAAATGTATTTTTGAGAAATAATCTATAAAAATTTTCACAGATGTATGTGTGGAGTTTTTATTAAATATTTTTTGTTATAGCTCTTTTTAATAAAACTTTTACCCAATCAGCAAATAATGTTTTTAAAAACATTTAAAAAGCATTTTTAAAAACATTAAAAATAATTAAATTTTTTTTATTAAAAAACCGTTTATTTTAACAATAAAAAAAATATTTTTTAAAACGTTTATTTAAGATTTAAAAAAATAATTGTTTTACATGTTTCTTCTAATATTTGAAAAATATCTTTCTTTTTCCCTCTCTCTCTCTCTCTTTCTTGTTTAAAAAATTAGAATAAAACAACAGAAAAATTATGAGACCATCTCTTATTAAACAAATATTAAATGATATTTAAAATAAATAACAAATAAAATAACAAATTAATATTAAATAAATGTTAAATAAATGTTTTTTTAAAATAATTTCAAATAAATATTAAATTTATGTTGAAAAAATATTAAATATATGTTTTTTTAAATTATTATTGCAAATGAATTATTAATGTAACGTAAACATTAAATAAATCGTTAAATAAATAAATTTATTGTTTATTTATCTATGTATAACACACACACACACACACACACACACACACACACACACACACACACACACAGAACATAAGTATTCGTGTATATAATTTTTTTATGTATAATAATATGTTCATAATAAAAGAAAAAAATAAACTGAAAATGAATTAATCATTAATTTGATATTAAATTCTACTTTTACAGGATAAATAAATTATAATACTTTAGCATATTAATACTAATAAGTCTTTGTAACACAATAGAATCAAAACCTTGTGTATTGCAAGATAAATAGGCATTATTTTTATCATTTACGACGCATTAACACTTCTATGTGAACGTTATTAATCATTGCAAAATCAATATAAGAACAGGTATGTCTCTATTATTCCTCTATCATTATTTCAAAAATAAAATTTGCAAAAAATTTGAATACATTTCTCCTCCCATTATAAAATTCTTTTGAAATCATAAAAATATTGTTTCAGACATTTTTACTTATTAATTCAATAATATTTAGTTAGTACAAAGATAAAAATCGATTTTTTTCAAAAAAATATGTCGTTCTTTTGACGTGTATAAGAACATTTGTAAAAAAATACATCGAATTCTTACTTCAAAAGTAACACAACTCAAAAAATATGGTTTTTGTGTTACTATAAACGGGTTAAATAAACACCCTCAATCATCAAAAGTAAACTAATTTAACTTTAAAAAATAAAAAAATATCAAAATTGCTACAAAAAAGGTTGTTAAAGATTGTGAAACGAAAATGACAAAAATGATATTTGATCAAGAATCTATTCTTTTTCCTGATATTATGTGATTAGAATAATTTTTTAAAGTTAAAATCATTTTTTCTTCTTCCTTGGGAAATTTAATTTTTGTATCACTTTTGAAACAAGATAATATTTTTTACTTTGACCTGTATTAAATATCCAAAGTTTATCAAAATTGGGGAGAGAGATACTTGGGCTTGCTTTCTTATTAAAATCATATTCATACTTTTGAGTTATATGTGACAGACTGATTTTCAGCTTATTACAGTATTACTCGTAATTTTAAATAAACTTAAAAACTTTTCTCTCTTATGTATAAAATTCTCTGAGTTGTGTATTCTTTTCTGAGAGCGTGTCGACTCATTAATGTCATTAATGAAAGTATAATATCAGTTACAAAAGAAAGAAAATATGAAAAAAAATTAGTGACAAATTTGATGCCATTTGTGATAAGCTCGTATTTTGCTAGCAAAGCTTGCATCATCAGATAATTGGCAAAAACCAAGCAAATTTTACGTAGCGCTGTCTGACATTAATAAATTGTCGACAAAAATTGAGCAAAATCTGAGCGATATAATTTAATATATTTTACATTAAAGCACATTACATTCTAAAAATATTTTAAAGATATATCATAGCTCTTATTTTCTGTGTGTAAAACCAGCGACCATTTTCTAAGTATTATGCTCGGACACTACCTAGTGACATTCTTGCAAATATAATTCAGTGACGACGGAGATTCGACTCGATTTCTGCTACCAATTTGTCAAACGACGCTATGCAAACTTGCTCGGTTTTTGCCGCCAATTTTAACCAAAATCGTTAACGCTGCGCAAATCTTGCCCATTTTACTGTCCCGATAACCAAGCCAGCCATATATGCTAAACCATGCCAGCACGTTGTGTCAGCGCATCATGCAGTTAATATGTAGTCATTGTATCATAATCAAGTAACGTTTGCATGGCGCTGTCACAGCGTGCAAACGAAATTTCACCGTGTTAGCGCGCGTACATAAAATCTTGCGCAATGTTCGCGGAGTTCGCAGAGCGAGTTGAATCCGTGACTGTGGAGGTCAGACTGCGGGTTAGTTGGACATTACAATGACAACCATGCATTATGTAGTCATTGCAAACATTTGATTACTAGGTATCAGTGTCAAACAGTGCTGCGCATATCTTGCTTGATTTTATTATCAGAGTGTTCAATAACTCTTGCTCAATTTTTACCGTCAATTTGCTATCTGGTTATAAATATATAATTATTTTGCCGCTGATTTAATGTCAAATTATGTTAATAGATTTTGTATAGATTTTATATATCTGTTAGCACTTTGCGAATATCATCTGATAAAATTCTGTATTAAATTTGTATTCTTCTTGTCAACAAAATTTGTAACAAGATTTTGCAAGATCTGTTTTCGACAAGACTTGGCTATCTTAGATAGTTACTATATATATCTTTATCGCTGCAGCACACTAATGTTGAATCAACATCTCAGAAACATTGAATTATAACATCGCAAAATGTAGATTCAACGTTGAAAAGATATTGCGAAAACGCCTAATGTCTGTTGAATCTATGTCTTATAAACATTGCAATTCAATATTGATCCAATATTGATTTAACATTGATTCAAGCAATGTAGATTTTATA
This sequence comes from Cephalotes varians, assembly GCA_037157785.1. Lineage (NCBI taxonomy): Eukaryota > Metazoa > Arthropoda > Insecta > Hymenoptera > Formicidae > Cephalotes > Cephalotes varians. The sequence continues at coordinate 59,579 of JANQDE010000005.1, read as the reverse complement.
TATACTAGATATCACAGTGCTATTAGATACGCGTGCTATTTAACTTTTTATGTTTTACTTTTTACTATATTTGCTTTTAATCCCTTGATATACAAAACTATCAAAATATAACAGTTGCTCATAAAGTAAGCACAGAGAACTAATCGTGGAAAAGAGGCAACAACATATGCGAATATTGATGTACATACCTTTTTTAGATAGGATTACGTTTATTTTATAATTTTAAAAAATTTAAATAAATAAACGTGTAAAACTATTTTTTAAATTGTTGAAAAAAGTCTAAATTTAAAAAATAATATTGATTTTTATTATTTAAAATTGATTCTTCTGTTTTCCTTAAATGTATTTGTATATTTAAAAATATTAAATTCTTAAATTAATCTTTATATAAAACTAAGCAAAATACCCTCAAAATATATTTTATTTACTTTTATCTTGGAGCCTTTAGATCGTCTTTAAAGCATCATTTTATTAGAACATGGTGAAGAATCTTATAATATTGCACCTTTTATCCTATTCTGTTTTTTTTTAACATGAGAAAGTAAAGCGCCGCCGCGATTATCTGTCGGCGATGTCGCATACTACTCCTGGCTGAGCAATTTTAGTGAAAAGTTTATTTCAAAAGATAATAATTTGTTCACTATTGTTTCAATGTTGCAGAAACAACATTAATAATCAATATAGAAAAATCATCTTAGATTCACGTTGAAAAAACATGCACACTTTTAACATTGCAATATTAACTCTGCAACGTTCTTTAACGTTCTGAATTAGTTTAGCTACAAAAAACAAATTAACTTTTTATAGAAAAATTGTGTCAAATTTAATTGCTAAAATTAATTTATCGATTGGTTTTTGAAACCTTTTAAATGACTGATTTTTAAAAACTTTTTTAAATTGCTTGCCAAAAATCTTTTAAAAACAATATAGAAAAAAGACATGTATTTATTAGTTTGTTACAAAGATATTAATTAAAAACTAAGAAGTTGTAACAAAACCTTAGTTATTGACTTTTGTTACTGTTTAAAATTTTATCATTCCTACTAAAAAACTATTTTGTTATTTTTGGCATTTTATCATATTTAAGCATTTTATAACTTTTATTCTAAGTTATATAATTCATCAGTAGTATCAGTAGCAAATATTTTTCTTTTCAAGAATAGATTTATGTTTAACCAAAAAATGTACAGTCACATTTAACATTTAAAAATATGCATAAGGAGTATGTAAAATCTTATTAACGATCGAAATATTTTATTAGTTTAATTTTATGCAGTTAAAGTCAATAATAATCTTATGGAATCCAAGTACATGCTGTAAAAAGTGCAAAAATTGTTGTTTTCTCAATAGGCGTTGCTTTTTGCTGAGATTGTACAGCTAAATAGCTGGCTTTGTAATAGAGTCGTAAGTCACAAGAAATTGATCAATCATAATCGATTATTCTTCTCACATTCGATTATAATCGATCAATTTTTTGTACGGTTTACAATTTATGATGCTTTGTAAAACCGGTCTAAATCTAAATTAAATTCAAATTTGACAATTTATGAATTATTTATGCGTGATTACAAAATACACACTGATATATTCCTCTTTATTTTCCTTCGCTGAAGAAATTACGTAACACCGATGTTGCTATTCAAGTGGAATTTGAAAAAGAGTGGCATATATAAAAACGTAAGCAAATCGTCCAGTCATAATAAAGAACGTGAGGCAATAAAGTGACAAAAAAATAGTAGCAAGAAATTATTATTTACATTCGCTTACGTTTCTTTATATGTGTTACTAGAATGTGTCATTAATACTTGTTTGCATGTATACTTCGTCGCAGTGCGCACAATTCTACTACAAATGCTACACCATTTGAGGTTGGTACATTCGTAAGTGATAAGTGACGAGCGAAGCTGAGAGCAGTAAAACGGATAAACTATGATATGTGAATGCTGAAGCGTACGAATTCATTAATTGCAACAATAGATCTGTGGTTTGTAGACAAATATCTTTTTTTTTTCTTTGTTAAAAAAAGCGCAATAAGATTTTCGAATTCTTAATATTACTTTATGTGAATTGCAATTTATGTCAATATACTATTTACATACAAATTTATATATTGTGTAACATGAGAAATAACTGAGGAATATATACGCATATTTATTAAATATATAATATATTGGAATATATGCATACATCAAATACATTAAAAATTAATAAATAGAAACTATCTTCATCTTCCCGTATAATTGGCAGTCTTTCTATTCTAAAATCTGACAAATAAATCATTTACAATGGATTTTAAAAGAGTATGTAAACTCAAATCAAACATCATTGCTAATTCTGTATCGCAATACTAATTGATTCTTTCACTGTGTGCTCATATTAAATTAAAATAGATAAACAATTAGATTAATGGGAAATATCCGGGAAAAATATATATATGGACATATTTTATATATAATTTATAGTAATTATATAATTTTATGTAATTTTATATATAACTATATATGAAACATTTTTTTCCAGTAGATATAGCTATAAATGTAAGAAAAATTATATTAAGTAAATGAATTTTATTTATTAATATTTAAATTGGATACCTTACAATATTTTCAAAATCACTTTGATCTTTCCTTCTTTAGACTAATTAATTAGATTAATTAATTTTCAAAATAAACGTTGCTCATAAGAAATGGTTAACACAAAAAATATTTTGTCACTTGTCGATAAATCATTACAATAAATCTTAAGGATTATTAACAATGTAAATAATTTATTTATAAAAAAACAAGTTCATTATTTGTTAATTTGTATTTGATATTTGTATTGATATACATCAATTTGTTTCTTTAAGAGATAAATTATGTTATTATGCTTTATACATCTCTGTTTCAGAATATAATAACCAATAAAATAAATTGAATTTTTTTACACACACGTAATCTTAAATATTTTATAAGTAATCAGAATACATGTAAGGCTTATGGCATTTATTTCTGGTTTATAAGAAATACACACACACACACACACACACACACACACACACACACACACACACACACACNCTCTCTCTCTCTCTCTCTCTCTCTCTCTCTCTCTCTCTCTCATATGTCACACCACGCCACTATTAATGCTTATATATAATACTATATATTACACAATCATACTGCTATACGCCACTATTCTAATCCTTGTGAGAAAACAGGAATGTATTTCATCATTCTTCCGCGTTTGAGAGACTTTGCTCAAAGCGCTTAACAAATAAATTTTTATTTATCTATTTATCTCTCTTTCTCATTAATATCTTACATAAAATTATATTAATATAAATGTGTTTTCTCATTATCTTATACATATTTAACGAAATAATGCAATTTTTTTTTTAATTTAGTAGATATTGTATTTTAATTAATTTTCGAATAAATTTTCAAGTATAAAGTTTTCATATTTTAAAAGAAATATGCTTGTAAATATAATCACATTATATTAACGTAAATTACATTAATTACTTATTCCGGAAATTAATTAGAACCTAACATCTTAACACATTATCAAAATTAATGAGTTTTAAGCGATTAAAATTAAATATGCAAATAAAACTCAAGTTCAAGTTCATTTATTATTTTTTATTAAATATTAAAAATTTTGATATTCAATTATGATTACTTTGATCTATTATTTGATTATATTACTAGTATCATTCCAGATAGAATATATATAAAATACTCCAAAACAGCGCCACATTTACATATGTGAAAATAATATAAATAATAGTTGTATATTATATTACCATACAGTATCAAAAACAATTTATAACAAATATTATATTAATAACTGTTGACAACATTTGAAATGTCAATGTATTAAATAAGCACAACGTACAGCGAAAGAACTAATTAGTATCTCGAGGTAGGAAAAATTCCATTCAACTTATTTATATATAAAAATAGATAAATGAAACATACCGATAATAAATAAAAGAATAAATAAAGGAAACAATACAAATTAAAAGCCAAAAACAATAGACAATATTTAGAATTTTAACATCATTCATCTACTTATTTGTAAATACAGACCGAAAGCGAAATTTATTTACTTTTTTCTGTGTCTTGTATTCGTAATTTATTGTTTAACATCACGAAACAATCATAATTACCTTAAATTATATTGTATTAAATAAATAATCAAAAATTAAAAAGCGTTAAAAGATTTAAATAACTGGATTTAAAAACATTAATTTGTCTGTGAAATAAATACATAATTCCTTTTTTCTATCAGCATGTATATTACATTTTATTGTATATTCAACAGAATGTACAGAAAATATTTCATCTCTATGCGCGGTTTGGCATAGATCGTAAAAAAGAGTTTCATAAGATTTTATATGTTACTGGATGGTGTGACAAGACCGAGTTGGGATATATATAACAAGAATCAACGATAGAACTTACAATTCGATAACAATTTAACACATTTGCAAAACTCTCAAAATTTTTGGTCAAAAATTTAGGTTGTGGCTCAGTTTGGTAATTACGTTCTATATCTTTACATCTGTTTACGTTGTAGCGTGTGTTTGCTGATATTTATACAGTATGTGTTATAATGTAGGTACGTATATTGTACACTCAGTTTCTTACGCTGTAAGAAACATTCAAAGGATAATTATTTCAAAGAACATAATGAAAAAGAAGTCAGTCCTTCTTGTTCTAATTGCCATCATAATCGGACTATTGGAAATGTACCCAACAAAAAAGTATAGTAATCTTTACGGCAACGATTCAGAAGGATCAAAGTTAATGAATGTTTTAAAGTTGGGTACAGGAATCCTGAATTTCTGGAAACAGAGTCGGCGTTATTTAACCGAACAGATACCGGACATGACACCGCAATTCGGGGATACATTTGATTTTATAGTGATTGGTGCTGGTACTGCTGGCGCGACTATAGCCGCGAGATTGAGCGAGATTCCTCAGATTGAAGTGTTACTTATTGAAGAAGGAACTCATGAAAGCCTATACATGGATATTCCGATGATTGCTGGCATGTTGCAAATGACCAACATCAATCGATTTCACCGAACCAAGCCATCCAATAAGTACTGTCTAGGCATAGAAGGCAATACTTGCACTTGTCCAACAGGAAAAGTAATTGGCGGCAGCAGTGTACTAAATTATATGATTGCTACTAGAGGAATCGCTGAGGATTATGATCGCTGGGCCGAAATGGGAAACAAAGGTTGGGCTTATAAGGATGTTCTCAAATATTTTAAGAAATTAGAAACGATGCATATTAATGAGTTAAAGTCGGATACTGCTTATCATGGTACCGATGGACCAGTACATATCACCCAACCAGCATTTCACACGCGAGTGGCAGAAGCATTTCTAGAAGCTGGCAAGGAGATGGGATATTCACTAATAGATTATAACGGAAAAAATAAAATAGGATTCTCGTATGTGCAAGCCACAATCATGAACAACACTCGCTTGAGCAGTAACAAAGCGTATCTGAATCCTGTGCGTAATCGCAACAATCTTCACGTAACTCTTGAAAGCACGGTGACAAAAGTGTTAATCGATCCTAGTACAAATCGTACAATCGGCGTAGAGTTTGTCAAGCATAACCAAATTATACGCGTATTTGCAAACAAAGAAGTAATTCTATGTGCAGGTGCTATTGGATCACCTCAATTGTTGATGTTATCCGGTATAGGACCAGTGAACCATCTTACCAAATTAAATATAGACGTCATCAAAGATGCGCCAGTTGGCGAGAACCTTATGGATCACCCAGCCTTTTTTGGATTATCGTGGACGATAAATACATCGATAAGTTTGCTAGCACAAGATCAGTTCAACCCTTTTAATTCTTATATAACAGATTTTTTAATAAAACGAACGGGACCGTTAACTACTGCAGGTGGATGCGAGGCTCTCGGTTTCGTCAACACAAAACATCTAGAAAAACATAATTTACCGAATATCGAACTACTACTTGCTGGTGGTACATTTAAAGATTATTTCGTTCAAAAAATATTAGATCTTAAAGACTCAATACGTCAAGAATGGACGAAGTATGCTGACACTTATGGCTATTCCATTGCGATAGTATTGTTGAAACCAAAAAGTCGTGGTAGGATAACGTTATTAGCTAATGACATTAATGTTAAACCAGAGATCGTGTTGAATTATTTCGACGATCCAGACGATATAAGGACGATGATCTCTGGCGTTAGAACTGCGATACGTCTTGGTCAGACAAAGTCGATGCAGGCGTTCGATTCTCAATTATTAAATATTACTTATACTGAATGCAACAACTATGAATATGATTCTGATGCTTATTGGGAATGCGCGTTAAGGATAATGACTTCCACGCTTTTTCATTATTCTGGAACTTGCAAAATGGGAGCAAAAGGCGATCCAACCGCTGTCGTCGATCCTAAATTAAAGGTATTTCCTTCAAAAATGTACTAAGATGTATTCATGAAAAATATAATAGGTAAATTGATATATAAGTGTATATTCTGAATTGAGTAATATGCAATATTTTGCAGGTGATCGGTATTCAAGGATTACGAGTAGCAGATGCGTCCATCATACCGGAAATTATATCGGCGCATTTAAATATACCTGTTTATATGATTGCTGAGAAAGCGGCAGATATAATCAAGGAAGAATGGGGTTATTTAAAGAAGTCACGATAGAATCAATTTTCGTAAAGTAATTACATTATTTTTTATTTGTTTTTATTATTACTTTATGATTGATAATAGTAATAAAAGCAAAAATACGATATGTTATTTATGGTTCATCTTTTGAAAAAAAATTGAATTGAAAGAACTGATCGAGTATCAATCGATTTAATTCATAAATCTAAAAAATATGAAAGAGAAAATATTTTTAAAAAAGTAAAAGAGATATTAACTTTGACATTACTAATTTTAAATTTTAAAGATTAAAAAGAACATTTTTGAAAAGATAAATAAAACAATGCAAATTTATGTGTGTAATTTGCAAAAAAGCATTCTTTGGAACAAAAATTGTATTTATTAGAAAAAAAACTACTCATAAGAAAGATCTTGAAGTCATTGAATTAAACTTCAACTGTTCCATTTCTGCAATTCTCTTACTTGATTTTTTTATACTATGTTTACTTCTCATATAAATGTCGTCGCATAGTCTGTGTCTTTTTATATGACATTTGATAAATGTTAAATATTAATAAAAATGTGAAGGACTTTGTTAATTAAAAATACATTATATATTAATTATAATTTAACAATACAACTATAGTATGTAACTATTAAAATAAACTATTGTATTATGTAATATGAAATAAGAACATTTTTTGAAAAGTCATTAATCATTGTATTAGAACAAAATAAGTCTTGCAAATGGAACAATTTGCATCTAACCAAAAAGATATAATATGCTGATATATGATATTGTATTATTGCAGCGTAAGTTGTTTAAATATTTAAAAAAGTTATAAAAATAAAAAAATTGTTTCACATTTATGCATAAATATTATCTTTACCGATTTTGCGTTATACATACATCATTGTATCTATTTCGATAATAGCTATTGATATATACCTTAAACTATACAAAGTTATTAAAAAATAACGATCATAATTTTTTTTAAAGAATTTTTTAAATAATTTTTAATAATTTTTTTTTAACAAATAAAATATTTTTAATTAACAATATGATATATGTATGTATATATATGTATATATATATATATATATATCTCTCTCTTTTTTATCTCATCACTACTCTGTATTATATTATACCATATTAAGCAAATTCTGCATTCTAAAATTGAATCTCAAGTTTTGAATTATAAACTTTTCATATCATGCAGTTCATTTTGGAATTTTTTATAAGAAGTAGGTGTTTGGTATCATATAAAAAAATATTGCAAACAAAGTCACACGTTTCATTGAATCCCGCAAAATGGAATGGAAATTGATTTATGTAAATATCATCTATATGACTGATATAAAACATCAGCATCTTCAATCATGAATGAACATGGATAGATGTTAACACAAGTTTTCACTCAGAAATTAAGAGACGTATTTTTGAGAGAATTCAATTTGTTATTTAATTGAAAGCCTGACACAAGTGCCAATTCAACAATGATGATTCAAACAGTCTTGCACTTAATAATTAATTAATAATTTAAAAGATTTCACTGATACGAGAGTAGAATATTCAAAGATTGCAAAACTTCTATCAAATGTGAGATTTTGCATATTTTTTCTGTATCCTTGTGTCGTATATATGATAATAAAATGGGCTGTCTGTTACGACATGAAATGGACCATGGCCATAAAGATATAAAAAGAACATACATTTCACTCTGCATATATTGACTACTATATAAGGTATAGATTTAATAGTATAAGTTAGTATACGTATATGTTGAGCTAGGTATATTTTTTATTATTGCATTTTTATTCCAGAGACCAATTACTATTCAAATATGTCGAACAAAATTTGGAGTCTTCTTTACATTATCAGTATCGATCAATCCGTTACATGGGCATTTGTATTATAGCAGTCTCATGGCAACGGTAATAGATCGAAGTTGTGAAAGTTACCAAAACTAGCTATTGGAGTCATAGAGTTCTTCAAGCGGAATCAACATTTTTATATTAAACCAAGAAAAACCGGACATGACACCGCAATTCGAAGCACATGATTTTAGTGATTGGTACTGCCGGCGCAATTAGTTGCAAAACTACGAACGAGGTTTCTTAACACAAGGTACTATTGATTGAAACTGTTTTTTACAAGATCCTTTTTTTTTAATATTCCACTGTTCGCTTATATTCTGTAGACAAACAATTTCATTTGGAATCATCGGAACCAAATTGTCCAATAAATACTGTCGTAGTAAAAAAGATAGTTGTTTTTATTCGAGAGGAAAAATTGTCAATGGCAACGTTTTAAATTTTATGACAGTTACTAGAAGCGGCACCAAAGATTACGATCAATGAGCCAAGATGGACAATGACTGATAAAGATGTTCTCAAGTATTTTAAAAAGCTGGAAACAATAAATATCCCTGAAATCGAATATTGTTTATCACTATATTAATGAACCTATCATACACTTATTCATTATTTTATATCCCGCTGGCAGAGGTCTTTCTAAAAGCTAAAGTTCTTTCTACAAGAAACTGAGAAGTCACAATGAGAAAAAAATAGGATTCTTATAGGATTTACGAAGTTCAATCATAAATGACGCTCGCATGAATAGCAATAGAGCGTATTTGTTCCCTGTGCACGATTGCAACAATCTTCATATGGCTCTTCAAAACACAGTGACAAGAATGTTGATGATTTTATTGTACCAAGAATATTATATATGAAAGATTCAATATTTTTAGGAATAGATCATGAGTGACAGAATATACGCTGATAAACTTGTCACATGGACAGACAAGGTGCCTCTGTGTGAGTAAGTGAAGGAAAATCGCGAGCATGCCCAGACTCGAAATCGCACCTCTGATTATAATTATTCCATTCTACCAATATTGTTGAAATCAAAAAATCATGGTAGAATAACATTGTTGTTGGCTAATAATAATGGTAAATTAATTAATGTTAAACCAGAGATCGTGCCGAATTATTTCATGATCTAGCAACGTTAGGACAATGATTGTCGGTATTATAACTGCATTAATTATTGATAAGTATAAAGATGCAGACATTCGATTTTTAGTTCTTAAACATTATTTATACTGAATGCGATAACTACGAATATGACTCTGATACGTATTGGAAATGCGCGATAAAGATAGTATCTTTCATGCTGTTTCATTATTCTGAAACTTGCAAAATGGGAGCGAGATCCAGTTGCTGTCATCGAGCTTAGATTAAAGGTATTTGTTAAAATGCATTGGAGCATGGAAAAAAGATTAGTTGCAGCAGCAAGAATTTGTGTATGGCTAAATATGTGTAACTTACAATTGAAATTTAGCTGCTACACGCAGATTTTTGCTACTGCAACTAATCTTTTTCTATTTTTTTTTTCTGTGAATATTTGCGCGTAATATAATAATATACATATGGATGCAATCAAGAAAAAATAGGATTTTCAAAAAAAAATCATAATAGATATGCAAAGTGATTGCATCATCTTCCAGTTTTTAAGCTTTTTAGCACGTTAATTTAGTATTACGGCGATATTATAAATGTTGCTCGGCGCAATATACATATATTGATATGACCAGTGACAACGAATCTGCAAGGATTGCAAATAAATAACGTTAAAATTTATTCCTTCAATATAGATTTTACTTTTACCAAACGCCATGCATGTGTGTGAATGTAGAAATAAATAATTCGAAGGGGAATCTCTTCGCAAACTGTTACGGAGCAAGCATCTACATAGTGCACATGATGCGAGTTGGCATAGCTAAAGGTTTCACATGCCCGAGGTAATCATATCGTGACAACTTGTCGACAGTGATACAACTCTGCTCGAACAAAAAACCAAATGGTAAAACTTATGCGAGGAAGCACCTGCGATTGCAAATTTGATCCTGAATATTAAAAGGAAATTTAAATTATTTGAATCGTTGATCTTTTTATACATAACTACAAAATACGTATTTTTTATAATCTTATTAATATTAAAGGGGAAATTAAAATTGAATAATTGCGTTTTTTTTTCACTGTGAATTGTGACTAAAATGAACAAAATGTTTCGGCAGAATCGGTAAAGATCGATTAGCGATTACATTACATATGCAGACTTGAAAGCTAAGATTGAATTAAATCGATCATAATTTTTAACAAACCGTTCGACACCGATCAACGCGTGCGGGCGTGTCGACTCGCGCGCACATGCACACACGGGACACGCATGCACACGCGCGCGCCGTAGCGCTCATCTATTTTCAGAATGTAGGCCAATTAATCCCGTCGCATTTTCGGCACGGAGGAAAAACGAAAACATTACAAGTGTCTCACGGAAATAGCTGCGGGGATAAATGTCCAAGTACCAGTCGGCTCTCCGCTCTCCGCTCTCTCGCACTCTTCTTCCTCGTGCTCTCCCTCGCTCTGTCGTGCCTTCTTTGCTAACGCGAGAGTAGTGTCGCATAAACGCAATAATTTAATATAGAACATATGTAAGAGTTTACTGGTTACTTCGCACCGCCACTCTGAGAGTTGCCTGCGTGCGTGATATGTAGACGTTTGCGCGATGATGTATAGGAAATTCTACTTATTTGCGTGTCGTATTCTAATTATACATCTTTAATTAGATTTGGATCTCGATTTTTCTCTCACATTCTACGTTCATTGATATGTGCGCGCGCGCGCGCGCGTGTGTGTGTGTGTGTGTATGTGTGTATGTGTGTGTGTGTGTGTGTGTGTAATGTATCTGATTTTTTAATTTATAATTATTTTAATTATAATTTATAATTATATTAATAATTTAACGCGTGTTATTTAGTTCAAGGGAAGCGCGCGAAATCGATTAATAAGAGTTATCAACTAACTCATAACGATATCTCCGCTTCATTTCGCATTAAGTGTAGGCAGAATGTGTGCACCAAGAGGCTCTTGATCTCGATGACGATGGCTCTAATGGCGTTTACACGGGCAATATTCAGCGTTTATGAGCAGATTAACGACACGCGTAGTAGACGAAAGTGTCTTCTAGAGAGGAGTGTTGAGAAACACACAGTTACGTGACGAGAAATAAATTTGTTAACATTTAATGGTACGTATGAATGACAAGTATCGCTATTGTGACATTTTACGATTCAGATTAGGATAGAGTAGGATAAACTAAATTGATAGCAAGCTTCGCGTTAACGACTTGGAATCGAAATAAACGTGTACAAAGTGTTTCATACTGAATAGAAGTGCGAATATTAATTGATTCATACGATGAGTGCAAATCAAAATAAAAATGTATTTTACAGTTTGCTACGCATAGGTTGCTATACTCTTGAGCAAATATCGTCAAAAATTAAAGGTACGTATATTTTATAAATGTATGTAATTTTATGTATAATGCACTTCTATATAATATTTGTATATGTTTTGTTAGTGTCTAATTGGGTTCCGAGTTCCCATTCAGTAATTCTCTATATTTCTTTCATGCTCTTCTGCTTTCGACAACAATAATTCCTCGAAATAAATGCCATCTCGCCGAGTGAGTGTAAGAGAAACAATGAATAGAGACGGTCCGCGTATTTCATTTATCATGGAAATTGACAATGGCGCACGTCTTTTCGATGCAATCGACAGCGTGATCCTTTTTCCCTTCTTTTCTCTTTTTATGCGAGCATTTACGGGCTGACGAAGTGTCACAGGGAACCTCGGATAGGAAGTCAATTACGAAGATCGAGGCCGCATTGTGGTGGCATCGAGGCAACCTCTCTTGGCGTGCGAGCGATCGAAATTGCACAGGCGGTCGACCGGAAAATAGGGCCGCGCCCTCCAATGCGCGCGGTCTCCTGCCTCCCGAATAATTTATCTCAAAACGCATCACGTCGCGTCGTCTTCGTGGCATCGTTAAGAGGGGCGAGAGAGAAACGCCCGAAAAAGCAAACGGACGGGGCGAGTATATCGTGTGCCCCACGCGAGAACTTGATCTGCCGAGAGGATCGATCGTCAGAAAGCAACCTGACCGCAAGCTATTGACAGGAGAATTAATCTCAGCTCTGTATTGCGGATCGCGTGATTGATAAACGTCGAAAATAGGCAGTAGCACGCAAACGACGGATAAATATCGCAAATTCAAAATATTCAGGAATCTTTTCAATTCTATTAAATTCCTTAATCGACCGTCACAAAAGGCTCGTTATCAAGCTAAATATTAAGAAGTTTTTGCAATATCGTTTATATACGTAATACACGCACTGTATTCGATGTTCTCTCGCACACATTACATATATTTTATATTTATTGTATTACATAAGACGTTTGAAACGCATTTCTTGAAAATAGGGAGTTTTTGCAATATCGTCTTTCAGATACGGTAAACGCTAAAGTCATGTTATCGGGTCGAAAGACAAAATTGATTGAGTTTCTTATGTAATGCAATAAATATAAAATATATGCAATGAGAGAATATCAAATATAGTGTGTTACGTATATAAATGTACATAATGTAGTTAAATACAAATATGTTGAATATCGGAGATATAGTCAAATATCAATTCATTTTCGACATAAAAATAATTTCTTTCCGTTATCACAGTGAAATTATGTTAAACTGATTGTACATAAATGTTTGATATCGGTGTTTCCGAAGATTTATTATTTTACCTGGTTAAGAGAGCGAATATTCGGTGCGCATGTCAAAGTGTGATTTTATATGTATAAAAAAACCAACAACCAACAGCCAAATATAACGGCATATTGAATTTATTGCTTCTATTGTCTCTGTCCCGGATATCAAGTACCTGCCCGAGTGATCGTTGAATCTTTAAATACCTTTATATGTTCCAGTAAAAACTCTTTAAATATAAAAGCTTCTTTCATAATTATTTTTTTAATAATTTAATTTCACGAAAACACACAAATACGTGTGATATCTTCTATGTTAAATAAACAAAATAAAAATGGAAATGTCCAGTCTGTCATAAAGTATCTTCGTAAATAAAGATTGCAATACCGATTTGATGGAGGTTATTGCCTTCGTGGTATCAAGGCTTATTCACGGTATACGTTTTACTATCGACACGGAAAAGGCGGGCAAGTGACTAGATGCGACAAAGCATTTTTTTAACCCTTTCGCTTTCAGGGCGTTGTCCAAACTTTTAATAGAGTTTAAAACACGCGGATGGAATCAAGTTTTTAATTTCAAAGCCGTGAGCTTTTAAAGTTTTTAAAAATCAGACAATATAGAAGTCTTTTAACTTACGTACACAATCGAGAAACGAGTGAATTACGATGAAGTAAAATTTAAAGATGTAAAGAACATTAGCTAAACTAAACAAAAAAAAATTAACTATGTAACCAGGTAACTACGCAACATTAAGAAATTAGTAGACGCTGAGAATTTCAATTATTAAAACACTCTTTATTCGTTATTGGCACGACGCTGACCGAATCTTTTTATCTTATGCTAATAAACGTACAAAATAAATCATATATCTATATAAAAAAAGAAGTATTAAATAAAACAAAAAGAATTTCGTTGATCGCGCCATTAACTAAACCAAGTGCAAAGTATTTTAATTCGATTAAAATAATTTAATTTGAAATAATTTAAAATAATTTTTTCAACTTTTTTTATGTCAGAGAAATAAGAGAAATTATTACTTCGTTACTATACTATTTCGTTAATGCGAAATTGTCACCTTAGATGTGAAAAGAAAATTCAAGGAATTTTAGATACTTTCCAGTCAAATAAATACAGTCTCTTCCGTCATCTTTTATCCCATTTTATTCAACGCGCTTCTACATCCGATGTCAACGGAATGACATTCTGCCCGATTATTCAGATTCTGCGCGTCAACTCGTCCTGCTCTTTTAGCACAGCTCGCGAGTGCGAGCGTGTCGGATAATCTCGTCAGTTTCCACGTACAACCGAAGATTTTCGTAGGCACGATATATCGTCTTTACATGCGCGAGCGTGCGAGAGACGGCCGTGGGGAGAAATGTTGCATCGCAGAAGCGCGCATGGGTGGGCTATCTATAGCGGCGAGTGTAACCGAACGGAGACTCGGGTGTCACTCAAGGATGACAAAACTCATTAATACCGATCTGCTTAATGCCCCGTCTCATGTCCGACATTAATCTGCTTAAAAATACCTACCGGGGTGCGTGCGAGGTGACCCGCCATTTTAGATCATCCATGTCGGTTTACTTTGTAAGACGCACGTCGGTACCTTCGCTGCCGGAGGTCACGTATAAAATATGCGTCAATCCTAACGTTTTATATTCGCGCAGATTGTCGCGTTCGCTCTGAAGTTCCCCGAGAAACTATGGCAAAACAGCAGTTTGAAAAGGAAACGGAAACGACGGAAGTTTCGATCGGTCGGGAGTCTTATCGCTTCTGTTTGCACGCCGTTGAGTTACTTTGAGATGGTTCGCGATATGAAATATTATTTTTGTATTTAATCTGTAGCCGGCAATATCTTCGATATCATGGTAGAAACCTATATAGTTTTTTAGAATATAATGTAGAATATTTTGGTAATATTGTTCTGGATAAATAAAATAAAATTACTTAATCACAATTACAGATTACTTTTAAGTGTCTTAAAAAATTCATCTGTGATGCAATATATATTTCGTAAATTAACAAGTCATCATAAAGTTTTGATTTTTTTAAATTTAATTTAGATTCACATAATCTTCATAATATAAGAAAAAGCCGATATTATATGCACGCGTGAGACATACATCCTCTAAAGCGACACTTTCTTATTTCTTGAAAATTAAATATTGCGCTTTTAATACCGATGAGAACATAATCTATTTAGATGATTAAAGAAATAAAATCTCATAATTCATATTAAGACAGATCATAAGCTATTCTTTATATACCGTCTCACTACATATTTGCGGGATAGTATAAAGTATGCATATAAATCAACAACATTTTACATCGAAATGATTCTAGAAATCCTTATATACATTAACCCTCTATGGACCCGTGTAACTTTAAGGTCACATGCTAATACATCGATATTTTACCAAATAATTTTAGTTTTTTCACAAGATAACGTATACGAGATGACGGTCTCTGAGATAACCAATAATAATATTGATGACGGTTGGCAGCATCATCAATCTGAAATATCAAAATAAGTCTTGCAAGTTGTATAAATTTTTTTATATTTAAGAAAAAAATTCGGCCCATAGAGAGTTAAACTTGTAGGTATTTTGTTCAGATGTCTCCTCTGAAAAAGAAAAAGAATAAGAGTCCGTAGCATTACCGCGCGCCTACTATGTATGCCTAATTCTCAAAAAACAAACTAATTATATTTAAAAATAATCAATTTGCATGAACTGGAAAATGTATATAAATTTACGCAAAAATATTATTAGGTACCAAAATTCGCTTTGCTCGAGAGAATAAGGCTTTTTTCACTTACATGTATTTTAATTTACAATACATATCATTTACAAAATGGAAAGACGCTCCGTGTGAGAGCGACGGACTCGTAAATGACAGATCGCGAGTTTGAATCCACACATCCCGTATATACGGATTTTTAATTCATAATATTTAATATATTTCGAAAAGAAGAGAAAACCTATCGAGTAAATATTGTCCCATAAAATCCTGATAAATTGGAGAGCAGATGATGACACGCCAGGCAGCCCGATTGAAGGCTGATTGACGGAGAATAGTTAACTCAAATGTGTAATAAGGTCACGATGCTCGGATATGAATTACAGTAATGATAATTTACAAAGGCAATTTGAGATTTATACAAATATAAGAATAGCCAATGTCAGTCTTAGGATTTATATAATTAATCAGTTAATCAAGATAAAAAGAAATATCAAAAATTTGCGATAAACTGTGTTAAATCTTTATTTAATGAAAAATACTTTTGATTTGTCATAGAATCTGTTAAAAACACATTATATAGTGATTCTGAAGCATTTATATGTATAAAAAAACTATGCTTGTCAATCTATTTTTACGGAAATATCATCTATTTTTGCTCAACGCGCAAGACAACGAACGCGAATTTGATCTTATGGACTCTCGAATTGTGAAGCTGCGTAACGACTTGTGTACTAATGCTGCCTTATGCGATGCAGATGTTGATTTTTTGCGTGACAAAACAAGTCATAAGTGATGAGAATTTGCGGGACTGCGGGCACACGGTGCATTCATTTCACCGTTTTTTCTACGAAAAAATACGCGTCACAGAAGGATCTTTCTTCTGACGACCTTTCTATACCACGTGTACTTCATAATAAGAACGTAATCTAGCGTTCACGAAACTTAGACACAATTTAAGGACCAAATAATCGGAAATTAAAAATAAACGTACGTAAATTAAGTCTTTTTTTATAATAGTTTCTCCAGTAATATTAAATAAGTAATGTTAATGATTGAAATTTTAATTAGAAATGTTAATTATTAGGACCTTCTGGTAAAAAAATATTATATCGGCAAAACATTCAGTAAAAAAAAAAAAATTTTAATTCTTCTGCTGTAAAGTACACAATATAATCAATTTTGTTAAAGTAAGGATAAACTTAAAGTGTATTCTTTCCTATGCGTTGAACCTCGCATGATACAGCTTTAATTAATGCAATATTTAATTTTTCATTAATATTTATTACAGCATCCAAAATTGAACTGATTGTCGTAAACATTCTTACCACTGCAACTGTTATTTCATAGCATTATTAAAGCAAGAGTTAACATTGCAGTAAGTGTGTCGGTACTGTTTCTTTGTTATGTAATTAACACATACATAGACACATAATTCTAGTTGTGGTCGCTGGAAGATGCGTCACGGAGCAAGAGGAGGCGGACGGGTGCCATGGTATTAAGTACTTTCCCCCGAGAGCCTAAATTTGTAAGCAACCGTACGCAGGGTGGAACGCGAGTAATACCACTCACCGTTAATTGGTTGAAACCTTGCCAAAGGATCCGAGAATTGCCGAAGTCTGTCCGTCACGTACTGCGGCGACTCTCCATTCTGTAAATAAGAGAACGAATGTAGAATATCTTTCTTTCTCTTTCTCTTTCTTTTTCTCTCTTTCTCTTTCTCTCTCTTTCTCTCTCTCTTTCAATGTAGCTGTTTCCGTGCGCGCGACGTTTCATCTCGCGACGCAAATGAAACAGGGCACGTCGCAAGCACATCATTCGCGACGGAGATCGAGCGAGCGTGCTCGGGAATAATAGATTCTCAATAGGGGGGATTAGGGGAGACGGATTCGAATTAAATCGACAAACTCTATATGCGCGAATGCCTCCCGATAGGAAACCATCGATCGAACTACTTTGTTTGATTCCTCCGGTAAGTAATAATAAGTCCTTAATTGCACTTAACATTTCGTTCCTTTCGTCTCCCTTTCCTCAAAATCTTAACAGAGATATACATATATATATATATATATATATATATATATATATATATATATATTTTTTTTTTTTATATAATTTCATAAAACATTAGGATTGATTCAGAACAGTTCAATATGAAAATAATAATGGAATAGACTAGTGTTTGCATGTGCGTGATGTAAAATAAAACTAAATATATACATAATTCATACAATTTATATCATATTCAAGGAAAAAATCTAATCGTATCTTAATCACGTAAAGGTTTGTGGAATGCCGAGATAAAGCAAAAATATATTTTGATTTTCATATTAATATCTATTTATTTCATTAATTTCAGAATAATTCGGATTAATTTCTTTTTTGCTACTTTATATATATAAAAAAATTGAAAGAAAATCTTGCGCATCTTTCCTTTGTTTTTATGTTCGAGTAATACAATTCCCTTCGTTTCACTTTTGACGGTGATTCCTGTTTAACGTGATCCGAATGTGTAAAACAACTAAACGAAAACACGTACACTGTAAAAGTATTCTTTGCAAAGCAATATAGAGCAAAGTACGCCGATAATACGTAACGTGCAATAACGTTCTATTTTGAGTCGTTTAAAATTGTAGCATTAGATTTAATACTTGTTAATTATAACTTGAGAAAACATGACCTAATTAATCGTCACAATATCATGACTTACTCATTATTATTTATTTGTGAGATCGTTCAGCTGCTTTATCTAGTAGTTTTGTCTTATGTCTATTTTAGTTTATTATTTATTATTTGTGATATAAGATATTTTTACATGGCAAAGCAGAGATGATCCTAAAGATTTATGGGAAAATCAGAGCGATTTTAAAGATTGTAATATTTCAAGATTTTAAAGTGGGATAAGAAAAGGATGACGCGTAGGCTGATTCTTATTTCAAGATTGTGCGTGTGTGTGTGTGTGTGTGTGTGTGTGTGTGTGTGTGTGTGTGTGTGTGTGTGTGTGTTTTAAGTAATGTTTTAAGATGTTAAGGTTCCGTGATTGGCTTATGACAGTCCCCGTCATTTCTTTGCTAAAAAAATCGAGTAGGAAATTTATTACCGCACACTTCAAAACTATTGTCAAAGATATTGTCACACACACACACACACACACACACACACACACACACGCGCGCGCGCGCGCGCGCGCGCGCGCGCGTGTGTGTGGGGGGGGAATGTACTTTTAGTAGAGAATATTAATTTACGTGAACATGAGTTTAATACACAGAACAAATAAAACTGAAAAATACAAAATCTAAAAGTGAGATATACATATTTCGAAGATACATGTAGATCGCGACATCGATCAATGTCTTTATAATTTTGTTCCGAACTGTTGAAACCATTGAAGTAAAACGCGATATATCCTGATCATCTAAAACTTCATGAGGCGTGAATTAAGATTCGCTAAGTTATAGCGAATACAAATTCCGATTGTATTCGAGTGAATCATTAACCCGGCCATACTTCATTTTATCCTATGATCGAGGATCATCCTACGGATATTCGTAAGCGGAACGTGACGATAGACGGGAAGCGATGGATGGAATCGCTGGAATTATCGTTACCCAATTTGCTTCTCCGCCGCACAGCCTGTATTCGAAGTTTGTGAAATTGGGTCACCGCTGGCGCACCGACAGAAAGCGCATCGACGGATGCGCAAATTGAAAATTGAATGCACCGCACATTTGTTCATCGATCTTCTTTTTGAGCCAATAATAAAAAATACATATAAAATGATATCATTTTCGCCGGATTTGATTACTTACGCACGATCTTAAGCACGAATTCTACATAACGGTTATTATTTGCCGTCATCATTACTTCTATTGAATAAATACAAAAATACTACTATAAAAATACTACATATATTGTAGAAAGGATAATCTATTTAAAAATACTTGCTACGTAATTTTGTTTTAACATATAGTTTATAATATAAATTATTTACACGTACAGTTACCTTTTTCTTAAACACTTCAAAAATGAATTAAAAATCAAGAAACTAGAATGGCTATATAAAAATACCGTTTTTAAAATTTGAATCATACATTAATAAGATATGTATAAAAGCTTATCGTTGCATTCCCTTTGTCCCAAGAGCATAAAACGTAATGCAGTCTCTCTAAATAATGAGAATGCACTATGACAAGTCAACTGAAGCTGTTTCTAGTCTTGTCATCCAAGTACTTGAGTTACCAACGTATGCCAAGAGAGCCATATGCAGGATGATTCACGACGATGCGGCATAAATTTAGGATTTGCACTCCAACATAATTTCATCAGGGGATTTACCTAAACACAGTTGCTATCTCTGGGATTACAGAGTTTACACTGCGAAAAAGATTACGAGCGATATGCGAGTGATGAAGATAGGAAATGTTCGCGGAAATATCTAAACCGATTGATAACATTCTATTGAGGATTGCACTTCAAAGAATATATTTCTTTAAAGTTAACTTGCTACATTTGTAACAAAAGTCACAGACCGCGCATTTTGTCATCTGCGCAATTGCTATTATCTCGCATCGCATTCAATTAATCCGGCATTCGAAAGCCCTTTCGAACGGGTCTCGTGATGCGCATTACACAGCGTCGTGATACAAACCCACGTAATCACGTCACGTAATCATGACATAATTGCGGTAACGCGCATGACTGTGAGAGGTGCGCGAATTTGGCTCTAATTAAACGATAAAATCATCTGTGCAGCGTAAATTACACGCCGGTAAGACGTTGGTGCGACGTTGATACGACATTGCTGAAGACGATGAGAAAAGAGAAGTAAAGAAGAAATTTGTTCTTCATAACAGAGAGATAAACCAGGAAAGCAATTCTTTTTTTCAAGAGAAACCTGTAAGAGATGAATAAATTAGACTTACAGTAAGTGCATAAATGGACAATATAAACTCGATAACTGATTTTGAGTATAAACATTTTGAGTATATTTTTTATCCCTCTTAGATACCCTTTTTGGATCCCTTTTAAGAATCATCCATCTTCTGGAATTTGGAGCACCGCGAATGCGAAGAACGCGAATGCGACGAACGCATTCCTCATATCGTTTTTTAGTGAATATTTATACGACGACACAGCGCAGAACAATTTTTCGTCGGTAGACTTATGCCGGCAGTTATCATAAACCCCGAAGGATACGTCGGCTCGCATCTCGATTTAGGGCCGCGAAAGCTTTACCGAAACAAAATACTCCCGGGTCGAAACGCGGTTACTTTACCAATCGTAGATTCTGGCAGCGATATACGCGAGACATATGAATGCGCTAACCGTCGCAGGCGCGATAATGCACCCGCGGATCGCGACGAATAAATTTCGGATAATCGCACGGTCGGGAATACAAGGCGCGCTTAAATGCAAGATATTCTCGCCTGAGCGTGAGCTTTGAATCGCTTTGCGTTTACCGGAAATCTTCGGAGACATATGAGCGAGAAAGATTGCCGACGAATGCCTCGCGATGCTCGGCGACTTTGACACCGCGTGAAGCACTTGCTTGTCTCCATTCGTTATACGATATATAATCGTAAACTCAGCGCTCGCAATTTATCGATTCCACGGAATGACAGCAAATAACACTTAAAACTTCTAATGCCAGTAGTTCTGTTTCAGGAATTGTTCAACTGTACAGCAAACAATTCTTTTTATTATATACATCTCTCTTTATAAATAAGGTGAATATTCCAAGTTTTGCTCCTTTCAACTTTTTATTGCTTTCATGTGCACTTAGAAATGCTTCCTTTACATGTAAATAAAGCTCATAGTTATGAACGAAATTAAAAGTAATGAATGATTTAACTGTAAATTAAGTTACACACAATAGTTACTTAAATGTAATGAAAGTGTATATGAAATTTCATAAAATTTTATGAAAAGTACATTACATTTCATAAAGTTTTATGAAATATACATTAAATTTCATGTACATGTACACAAATATACTTTTCTGTTACAAATACAATAAATTAAATTCAAATTTGTGTAACTTAAAAATACATTAAATTTCATGAAATTTTTAAGTGTATATTAAAAGTTCATGAAACTTCATGACATTTTTAACAGTGTGGCTAAATTGTCATGGAAAGATAATAAAAAAGTCACACAACATATGTCAATTTAAGAATTCAAGTTTTGCAATAGATAAAAGAGAAGATTCTTCTTCTTTTGATCGATTATCTTTCAATTTAGAGATATCGATTAATCTCTGTATGATCGAGTGACCGCCATCGTGTCACATTTAATCTTTAATTCGTACTGAAATAATTTAATAATTTCTCAAAGGAATGTCTAGGCGACAAAACAATAATTATCGCATTTGATTTATAAACATAATATCTTGGTAAATATTATTAGGCAACATTCCAGATAAATATACACACAATCTCCGCGCGTATGCATGTATCCCGTAAACTCATCGGGGATATAAAAAAAGAGTTTAAAGATTTTTCATAAAACATACATATTTTCAAAATATATTTTTATAACATTCAATTTCTACGGTAAATCTTTTTTTGCTTACATAAAACTTTGGCCTAATTATAATTAAGTCGAAAAGTAATAAATTATACAAATCTAAATTGTTACTGTCGAAGAATCGAACTCAGGCAACGCTCATATCATCTTGGCCATCATTTCATTGTAATGTCAGAAATCTCAGAAAATAATGTTAAATTATTTGCAATTTATAGCAAAATTTGTAACATTAAATGAATGCCAATTTTTATCAATTATTATAGAGCGACGAAGGATTGAAAGATTCGTTGTATATCAACATCGGCAATTTCCTTCGAGTTTATGAACAATCAGACGTAAAGAATTTGATTGATGTAAAAAAGTGTAAGGATGATTAAGAAGTAATAAAGAAAATTCGACCAGGAATGAGGATAAAATGGACAGAGGGCAAGCGAAGTCAGAAATCAAAGCTTAACAAGGAAGTAGTCGTTCCGATCGACATTGAAAGCTCGTTTTCCCCGTCAGTGGCTACCATCGGAGCATGGTCGGCGAATGCGCATCGGATGCATTCCGGGGGTGCGAGGATGCGGAATAAAGAGTCCGTGATCAGGAATCGCTTCTGCACGAGGAGAGAGAGTCGCGCTTTTTCTCCCCTTCTTCTCTTTCTCTCTCTTTTCCTTTCGCGCTCACGTATCGATCAACGTAGCGCGTCGGAATGCCAATTGCCCATCCAGCCTGTAAATTCGTTCTTCTTCTTCTTCTTCTTCCTTTCCTTCCCATTTACTCCCGCGCTGTAGCTCCCGCGGGAGGCAACGTATCTCGCTAAACACACCCCGCGTGCATTTTATTCAGCTCCGTATCATCTGTTTGTCCTCGGCGCATCTATATGCGGCGTCGCGGCGGACTATTCTCGGAGTGAAAGCAACTCCTCTCGTACCGTTCACCGCCGCTACATGTTTCGAGAAACACTCCGACATTCAGCACGATACATTCTCCCGGCAGTGATATACGTCCATCAGAAATCGGGATTCAATAAAACGGTGTCCAATCGTGATCGGACGAGGCAGCTATCGAAGATGAAAAACTTGTCAGTTTGCAGTAACAGATATGCGAACACAGATATGCAAAAAAACTTTCTGACGGAAAAACAATCAACATTAATCTTTCTCTTTCTCTCTCCCCGCATTCTTCTTCCCTCTTCTCTTTTCTATATCATTTCTTCTTTTTTTTTTATTCAAATCAATTCTTTTATTTTTTAATAGGTCCTAAAACAAATGTAAGTTATAAGCAAACGAGATAATAAAAATGAACTCATCTTAAGTGTTAATTCTTTTATGATCAACTTAAAATTTTTTTATTCAAAATACTCTCTTTTTAAATTCCTCGTGTAAACCACAAACGTCCTAAGTGTGAATCTGCGAAAAGATTTCTTCTGTAAATTTTAACTGACGAATTTGATTGAATAAAGCTATTGCCATTGATTTATGATTTGTAACTCGCTATTTGCAGGAGAATAGTGAATTAGTGAATAGTACAAATGAGCAAATGTATCAAATTTTCATTTATTTACCCATTCATTATCGTGTCGTTATCAGCAGGTTTTTTTAACGAAATTGAATGATACCAATGCAATCAATTTGTATTGATTTATGTAAAATTACATTACAAATGATAAACCACTAATCACAAATAATGTGAAGAGTTTATACTGACAAACGCAATGAATTTCTGCGTATCTACTACGAATCGTGAATTGCAAATTACGAATCATCAATCGTACATAATTAGTACTTTACACGACATGCATATATTATCATTTCGGGAAATTTATTGCGACATCAGTGCCGATCACGTCCGATTCACGCGGTGTACATCGCGGTGTCAACATGGCCTCGATATCTCCGAGTATTAATATCGGATGAAAATCCCTCGGCGGCGGTTCGTGTCGTGCTTAGGGTCAAACAAACTCACCGCCGCAACAGCGACGGTTGGCGAGAGAGGAGATCAGCAAGTAAGGGGATCGACGAAAGCGCCAGACAAATTGAGCCCGGGCTTCATAAGAAGGCCGCGGAACGCAAACCCGCTTGTCATGTTGCACAGAGGCAAGAGGCAATCCGGGGCGAAAGGATGGAGGATCCCCCCCGCATTTCCAGTGCGTCGTAAGAGCACATACGAACAGAGGGAAAAGGGATTCCTGAACGCAGGAATTTCGCAGCGATCCTATTGCCACGACGCATCGTCGCGTCCACGGAGATTCTCTTCTTCCTTCACCAGGGCAGAAGGGGCAAGAAGAGGATTACACAATAAATTATATTTCTCTGCTCTTTTGCGCGCGAACGGCGGCACACCCTCGCTAAATATAAGCCCGTCGCCTCACATCGAAGTCCACACAAATCACAAATAAAAAAAACAACACGAGGGAAGAGATCTTCAGCATCGGATTCATTAGGTCAACTCTTCTCTTTATCGCTCTTATCTTTTTGCCAGTATTCTTTCACCTTGCTAGAAGAGAGAGAAAAAGAGAAAGAGAGAGAGAGAGAGAGAGAGAGAGAGAGAGAGAGAGAGAGAGAGAGAGAGAGAGAAAGAGAGAAACAGTGTTACGATAGATGATCAGAATGATTCGATAATGACACTTAAGAGCATTTTAAGTGCCAGACGCCTACTGCCTCTCTGGAGGAAAATAAGCTAGCCGGAGTTCAATTGGATTCCTCTTTCGTTGCGAATCGCGCGGATTTATTTCTCTCCCTTGGTTGCAAGACCAGATAATTTATGCGATACCTCTGAACCAAAGGGCTCGTTTCTTTTGATCCAAACTGAAATTGAATAACTTTGAACAATAATAGCAATTTATATTGAAACATATGAGATTCTCAAATTGAGAAAAATCCTGCGAAAAACTAAAACTTAAAAACTAAAAAATTCTTATTTTAAGTTATCCAAGTTTATCGAATTCATCAAGTTTATCGCATAAATTTTAAACGTGTGATGAACTTGGTATTAAAGTTTCAAATAGATTTGTTACACTAATCGCAATTCAACATAACCGAGTACTTTTTTTTTAACGATTTTCTTATTTCTTGATGATAAATATTTACAGAAATAATAGAATCCGTGCCTGAGAATATATATGAAGCACACATCTGCATGCTAGTAGATTGTAGCGGATAAAGCTTGATCGGGCAACGAGAATTCGATGAAAGAGAAATACAATTACATTCCAATTAACGTCTGAAATCGGTTCCGAGACATTTATCGCGATACGTATTATTGATCGTTGTAAAACTTAACAAACCCAGCCAAATTAAAACTTTCATTCGCAAATTTGTCATTGGATATTCACCAATTTTATTCATAATTTCTGCGAAAATATAAAATTATGATGCCACATCATGTTTGTGAAACTCTTTTTTATACAATTCATAATATAATAAACATATGTAATAATAATAAGTTGCTTTGATATAATATGATATTCTGAATATAATTCAAAGATACTAACTGCAAATAATGCCATATTTAGAAAATTTGTTTTATATATATATATATATATATATATATATATATATATATATAAAATTCTAGAGATGTAAAATTAAGTTATAATATTATAGATTTGCAATTACATAATTCCGATTAACACCGATCTTGCATTATCCAATCTCCTTTGATCCGATTATTATCGAGTGTTCTCTTTCAGTTAGCCCAATCAGTTTTGCGTGCATAGCTAATGTGATAAAAAAAATGACAATATATTGAAGAATAGGTCAGCAGCACGACTGCGATGAACTGAAATATCTTCTATTTTTAAACTATATAGATAATTCATATCTAAGTGCCAATTATGAATCGAGTCCTAATTATGATCAAGTTTGTAAAATTAAAAATTTTACAGATATACATATATTAATAAAGTTACAGAAATTAATAAAGTTATGTCTTTTTTGCATTCTTTAATTTTTGTTATTATTGTAATCTGAAATCATTTTCTCAATCATTGCTGATATTTAAGAAAAAAATGAAAGCTAACTTAATTTTTAATAATTTTTTAAAATTTTGATACTCTTAGTAAATTGCACTTAGTGCACTATTTATGAATTAAATCAAGTGTGAATTTTAATATTATTGGTATAAAAATAATTTTACATTAAAAAAATAGGGACATGAAATAATCTGCCAATACATAATTGAAACTTATACATAAACATTTTTAAATATTTTTTCAAAATTCACAATCGATTTATTAAACACAATAATTTTTTTGTAATTATAATATTTATTGCTTACATTGACATTAACAATTTTTTTAAATGTTTGATCATTAATTGTACACAAATTAATGAAAATTATTTTAATTTTAAATGATTCATAAATGGAATCGTCACTTTACTATATATGTATCTATATATTTGATGTTCCTATGTTGTACCTAATATATCAAAGAACTGTTATACTTCATTTAATTTTAGGAAGGACAGAGTTGATTATATAGAGTAAAAAATATAATTAAAATAATTTCTATCTAAAATACATTTTTTAAAATAAAATATACCTAATTTTTATTATTTGATAAACAATTTAATTTAAAAGATCAAACTAACGAGCAAGAAACGTGGATGATAGCGTTTATATATTTAAACTTATTTAATTGTGAAATATTTTGATGTAAATTCACAAATTAATGATACATGTTTCAACTTAACTTAGTTTTCTTCAGTCGCAATTTACAATAAAAAGATATGAAAAAAGAATAAAATGTCAAATAATTCTTCGCATGAAATATGTAAGGCTGTAGCAAAGCTATTCTCGACTAATATGTACGCAATTAATGGTGTCTAAGATCATCACAGAAGCCGATGAATATAAGTTTCCGAAATCTGTTTCCTATTCAATTATGTTGTTATAAATCATTATTAAAGTCCTGAAGTTGTTTCTTGATTTTTCTATGTTCATGTTGGTTCAATAATTATGTAGTTGTCAATAATTATGTAGTTGTCAATAATTATGTAGTCAATAATTATGTAGTTGTCAAAGCATAAAATTAAGTGTTGAATTAGCGTTGTCTAATTTTTTTTTAAAGTGTCACTAAAAATATATAATATGATATTGCTTCATAACTGCAGTTTTATTCTCAGTAATTGGAAAACAGAAAAGAGAAAAAACTTACAAATTAACTTAAAAAAAACTTAAAAAAATTAACTGATTGAAAAGCACGTCTTGTCGCTGTCAGAGCAAGTTACATATTAATAAAACGTTAGGAAAACGCTTATGTTACAGTGATTCAATGTCAAAAATGTTTGCACGCCGAGTACACGTTGTTTTTTTTTTAATTTTTAAAGTAGATTAAAATATGACAGATCCAACAATTCTGTCAATCTTCAACTAAATGATTCCATTTCTTTGTTATTTAATATAAATCATTTCTGAAATTCTAATCTTTTATAATAATTTGATTCATGATCTAAAATTTTTTTATTTTTCCAATTGAATGTGTGGTTTTTATTAAGTATATGACTGGTGATAACAGAATGTTTAGAGTCAAAGTATTTAATATTTCTAATATGTTTATTAAGCCTGATCTTTAACTGTTTTTCGTTTGTCCAACGTAAAACGCCTCACAATCATTGCAGCAAACTTTATATACTACATTATTACAAGTATTTAGGGAATTCTTGTCTTTATGCTTTTTTATGAATCCGGTTAATTTGTTTAAGATTCTATGTTCTATCATAAATTTATTTTTATCAATGGCTGAATTAATTATTTCCGAAACGTTCCAATTTGTGACATATTTTCGTTACGTTAATTGTTATAACGCGCGTTCTTTTGAAAATGAGAAACTTGAGCATAACCCTTTTTACGCATGTTGGAAAAAACGATGAGCTTAATGATATCACGGGTCAAAAACCAGTGAATCGTACGCACGTGTCTGACATGTGTGACAATGTATGATAGCTATGTAGACTGCAACGCTTCAATGCATCTTGTTGCAGAAGTACAATTTTTTTTTACGATTTTATTCTTTATCCGACAAAAACGTCAGATTAATTGTGAGACAAATATAACATATAATTCTATCTTATGATAAAAATATATATATATATATTATATATATTGTACATATATATATATATATATATATATAATAATTCTTATTTATTTTTTAAATTATCCAATAAATTATCTTTTAACGATTATAAGGACCATTAATTTTATTAAATTGCAATATTGTGATGGCAACATGTAACATCGCCATAAGAACCTCAAAATTAAATCACTAAGTATTTAAAAAAATCACACGTAATTAAAATTTCCAAAATTAAATTATAACATTTAATATTAGAATACTAACATTTAAAATTAGAAAATTACCACTGCTATTGTTGCCAAAGATTATCTTAAATTAATTCTAATAAATATATATAATAATATATAATAATATTTAAAATCAGTTTGGATAATGAAATTAAAATTAAAATCAAAATACGGAAATTTCTTCACAATAAGATTAATTTCATTGCATGCTAATCTTGTTAATTTGGGCTATCGCACACGTAATACATACTACGCTCTCAGCGGAAGAGTGATCCTGATGTCCGGAAGGTCTATTTCCTTGCAGCAGTGCCTCGAGACTCTCGATATACTCGATAGCGTTCCGCAATATCTCCACTTTAGGTAAGCGTTGGTTGGGGTTGTTGCTCGTTCTCCTCTTGAGCACCTCAAAGGCCTCGTTGACCTGTAATAGAAATTGCATAATTAACCACACACGTCGTCGATTGTATGAATAACATACACAGCAATGCAGCGCGCATTGAAGGGGTGAGGAAGGAAGAAGGGAAGCGTGCCAAACAGAACATTATATTGCGTTTATCCATCAGCAGAATTTCTTAAAAACTGCCGGATATACTAAATTCATATCCGATAAAGCTATGTTATTATTATGTATGAAAAGTACGTTATCGCGTTTTTATTTTACTTTTCCTCATATTACACATATGTAAACACGCGGGCGTCGGATTTCAAACGGACTCTCAACGAAATTTAACATTTAGGTCCATCCTCGAAATACTATTCGTCATTCGAATCATCCAAAGCGGCGCTTAGTCGACGATCACTTCGCACACGCAGATGTTTTCCTTCCGTCAGCGCGTTCTCTTTGAGGCTGTTTACTTCGAAAATACGATTTGTGCATGATGTGCTTTAAGTAATTATAAGAGCCAAGACAGCAAGGTGTATTCAGTAAACGAGAAATGTGACTTAGTTGCACATTACGACTGACTTTTTCGCCATTTCGAACAACTCACACTCGCGATTTCGAGACAAATGAATCAAACTTACGGAAATTCTACTCTCTAAATCGAAATTTCACTGATTTCAGTGCTATACTTATAACTATATCAATCAGTGATATATGCACTGATTCTGATTAGTGAAAGTACTCCCCTCTTAATCAAAATCGCTAAGAAACAATGAATACTCACTAATAATCACAGTTATAAGTATAGCACTGCAAATCAGTGAATAATACACTGATTCCTATTTAGAGAGTAATAATTCACAAAAATTTAAATTATTGCAGCTTACATCGCAAATTTATGTCGGAAAATGAAGACTTGTGTGTTATCGAGAAGAAAAAACTTTTTTAGTTAATTATAATTACTTTCAAGCCTGCGTTTTGAAGTAAATTAAAAATCTCGCACAGCACTATTGTACCCGTTAGTCAGTCTCTTATAAAGAAACGAAATGAAGAACGTATCGTTCCCAGGATACGAGATATCTATGAAATGTGTAAAGCATGTGCCTTAGGGATTAATGGCAACTGACCTTTCTCAAGCGCCGTCTCTCGCGCAAGGTGGCGGCTTTCCTTCGATCGATAGTGACCGTCTTCTTCTTGCAGGCCTTGCAGGCCCACAGGAGACACCTGCGCGGCCCATGCGGCGAGCTGGCGTCCAAAACATGAGGATGAGGCACATGCTCGATCGATTCACTCTCGTTTGTCTCGCTCGTCTCTTGGGTTTCATTGGTCTCGTTGATCTCGTTGGTCTCGTCGGCATCCGCGGAGCCGGACTCGAGGTCAGCCGAAGCGTCCGCTGATATCACTGACGAGGCGTCATCCGAATCGAGAGTGTACCGAGACTGCGACCTGAGTCACGAATCAAATTCTATACCGGATAATTCTATATCGGAATTATTGGCGGAGGAACGTGTTTAAAAACAAATAATCCTCGTTTTTTATTACTCTATACTAAAGCGTTATTTGTCAACTTGAAATAAGTTTTCAGCATAATTTTTATATTTATCTTAATACACGTTGTTCGATTATTCGTTGTTCGATTAGTATGTCGCAAAATATTATAGAGTTATCCAGTTTCCGATAAAATAATATATAGCCTTGAATATATTATATATTATATATACATACTGTGACATAAACTTCGTTTCACGGAAGACGAACTGCGCGCTGAATTTAAAAGCCGCGCTGACTTATCAAATGCTGAACGATCCGGCATAGGTATTTAGCGAGTGAACGAATTCGTAGATTCTTGCCTTAATCATCCTTTAGTTATCGCCGGTAGTTAATGACGAACGCAGGTGCGTAAGTTCATCAGGAACGATTTCCGCGATTGGACATGTTCCAGGTGGTCCCGCGGAGAATGTTTCCTCGAGGAGAGAGGATATATAAAGGCAACACGGACGGATGAACGAAGTGAAAATGGTTTAATGCGCGGTAAAGCCGTCATCGAGTCTTCATTGGGGATAATGACTCTCCGTGACTTCGACTCGATCATGCGACGATCATAAACGCGTTGATTTCATTTAAATTTCATCATATCGCAGAATAGAAAAGTCAAAGAAAATAAAAATTGACGGCAAAAAAATTGGATAGGCTTGTTTAATAAAATAACACAAAAATGCAATGATATAATTTTTTACTCTTACGTAATTATAAAAACATTAAAAAGATTAACTTTTAGTTAAGGAAATTAACATGTTTTTAAAATATTTATTATATTTATTATAATATTTATTATAAATATTTATTATATTAATTTAATATTTAAAAATACTTTAATTTTATTTTATTATTAATTTTATTAATTTTATTAATTTTTAACGAGAGAATAATTGTGACATGA
Source organism: Cephalotes varians (assembly GCA_037157785.1). NCBI lineage: Eukaryota > Metazoa > Arthropoda > Insecta > Hymenoptera > Formicidae > Cephalotes > Cephalotes varians. Next base: position 27,946 of record JANQDE010000005.1, on the reverse strand, counting down.
CAGAAAAAGAAAAAAAAAGAGAGTAAATACCATCTAAAGATTATATATTTTTGTATGCCAAACGTATGCGAAATTTATTGTATAATTTATATGAATTAAAATTTGCCATGGTGCGAATATTATCTAATTATATATCTAATGTTATAATAATAATTCATGAAAGTGACATGCTGTAACTTTGTGCTTTAATAGTGAAACAGTGTTGGATAAATCTGATTTGGTCACGCAAAATCTAATAATGCTTCGATACAAGGGTAAAAGCTGAAAGAAGAGAAATGCATAGAAGATTGAGCGTATGACACAGAATGTAATAATTCTGAAAAAAAGCTGTATTCATACAGTTCATAAACATATGAACAAAAAATAAGACTGCTAACTTAAACTAATCATACTAAATTAGTTTAAAAGGAATTTAAAAAATTTTAAAAAGAATTTAATATTATAGATGTATCCTTATTGTGTTATGTTCAGTTCAACAAGGCACATTTTTAATACACATTTTTTATACACATACATAATTTTAGACTATGATAAAATAATGGAGAGAGAAAGAGAAAGAGAGAGAGAAAAAGCATAAATAGTAAAAATATAACAAATAGTAAAAAAATAGCAGTAAAAGAATAGCAAATAATGAATAGAATTCAAATTTGATCATCTTACATCTTCCAATAACATGTAGAATGTTGCAAGAAAACGATAAAAGAAACGAGAAAAACAGGCAAGAATCTTGAAGAGATGATCAATCTTGTCACTTAGCATGATAAACAATTAATCATATTTTTGAGATTATCCATCAAAGATTGAAGTTTTCAAACTAATTCATCAAATGTCATGTTCTTCTTGCAAAAATCCAATATACTTCAAGAAGAAAAGTATTAAATTCCATTTTTTTCAACAATATATTTGTAGGTCCCAATTTTATTTTAGAAACGCGATATATATAACTACGCTTAGTTAACTCTCCCTTCCCCATTTCTAAAATGTTATAATATCAACTTGTACAATCTATAATTTAATATGGAATATTTACATACATATGTTGAGTGACATTTCATCTTATCACTTGGAACTATAAAAACGATCGATGTTTGCAATTTTTATTTGAAAATAAACGACGCGTGCGATGCTGATAAAAAAAGCAAATGCAAATGGTAATGAGCAAGATAAAAAAGAAGCGACAAATAAGAAATTTTGTAGAGATCCCGATTGTTTTCGGTGAAATACATTTCCTATTTCTAATGAGATGTGTATTTTAATAGAATGCAATTTAAGTTCTTCGCAGAATATGTACTCGAATACATAGAATGTTGTACGAATTGTATTTTATTATTTCCGTGTGTTGTAATTATTTTCGAAGTTACGCTTACATTTTACGAAACAATTAATACGGAAGCGAAGAAAGGCAAAAATGGAGAGACAAGCAAAATGCTAAAATTGTGATGCACTGTCGAAATGGAAACCGAAACACTCCAAAGAAATAAACCAACTTAATCTTTAGTAAAAATAACAAAATCTTGTACAGTAAAAATGTTCGTAATTATAAAATGTATATATATATATATATATATATATATATATATATATATATATATATATATATATATATAAAGATATATTTTTTTAAATGCATTTTTGTCAAAATTAGATTAATTAGATATTTTGAAAGAAGAAAATTAATAAATTGCATTTAGCTGTTTTCCATATTTGATCCAAACTTGATTAATACAATTACTTGATCAATAATATTATATTAAAGATATAATAACTGATACATGAAACTGTTAGAATTTGTTGTAGAAAAACTTCATTTAAAGTTTCCTTATATCACTTCATTGATAGGTGTTACAATACTTGATATTAAGCATCGAATGTACTAAAGATACTAAAAATGTAACCTAGATAAAAGCTCACCTGACTCGGTCATTGTGATAATTTAACGAGCCGGTCGACGCCAAAGCGTTAACACCRATAATCCTCGCGCGGTCGTCCGTGTCCCTTCTGGTGACGTATCCCTGCAGATACTCGGATTCGGTCGGCGTATAAATGCGCCGATATCGGTGGGGATAATGAGGATGATGATGGTGATGATGATGGTGATGCAAATGGTGACGATAACCGTCATAGGCCGACCTTTCGTAGGTGTAAGGCACCGTATCTGTCACGAAGGTCATCATCTCACGCGATTCGTCGTCGGAAAGTGTGCGACGGTCATGTGCCGGTCACTATACTTGATCACTTGAGGCAGTCCTCAAAGCACACCGATCCGTCCACGTGTTCACCCTCATACGAATTCATCACGAACAAGATGATGCGAAATCACATTTACTTCAATTTTCCCTCAAGCTACATCACTTACGTCTTGGTCACCGTTACCGTTCTCCATCAAATAACCACTCATTCAATTTTCTCGATTGTATTTAAACTATTGGGAAAAGATTTGATATGAATAGAAATTCGCTGGGCGAAGACGTCCGGAAGATAATATGATCTTTCAAGATGACAGTCCGGATTGTAATGCAATCAAAAGTTAACTGATCTAAGGACAGAGATTGCCGACGCTGAAAATACCTGTAAAATCGCAACAGCGCTTTCATTTGTTGCAATGGCGGTTAATTTGCTTTGCTCTTCTTCTCTTCAGAAAGAATGATCATATCATTAATCTCGGCGAGGACACGACCGCATTCGATGATCAGTATTAAATCTTTCTTTAACTTCTCCGTTAACTTTACCGAGTCCAAAGCTCCTGGCCAATTTCGTCCAAAGTGTGGGATTTTCCGCTCTAATTCGCTAAAACCATCAAGTTTCCAACTTCGCGCGTCGCTCTTTATTTAAGTTGTTTAACTCTACTATTCGCTGTTTTTCGACCATGTAGCGATCTTTGCATATTCGACGACCACTTATTCAGTCAGTGAATCGAGATAAAAGACTGATTCTGGAGAGAAACGAAGTTTGTCTTACAAGTCTTACAAAACACGAGAGTTAAAACGCTTCGCGTCAATCGATTACACGTGTAATTCGAGATGTTCGGCGCGTATGCACTTTCGTAATCTATTAAAAATTGGGCGAGAAAAACGGGAAGAACAAGCCACACTCTTCAACCGTCGAAAGGCTTCAGGGAGGAAGATCACTCCATCCCGAGTCTCGCGGATGATTCTCGCCGGCGGGAAGAGAACTTCCGCGCGGCTATCCCGAGCCGATCGCCGTACTAGACAGATCCGAAAACCTCGTAGTCGGAGATCAGAGTGAAGACTTAGGCGTCCTCTTGGTTATCGGTCCCTCCGCCACATGGCATCTCTTGACTCGCGCGAACGCGTGTCGTTAAGCTCGCTCGGTCGCTCGAGCACGCACACTCGCTCGCATAGAAGATGCGTCGGGATTATTTTACACGTTACACGTACATCGCCGGTCACACCCAGGCTGACTATTTTTAAGGACGCCCGGCCAATCACAACTGGGGAAAATCGCCTTCGAACCCGCTGTCGCTCCGCCTCTGTGCTGTCATAGATGCACGAGTTTGGCAGAGATTCATCATGGGGTGTGGTTTAATCATTAATGAGAGTTAGATTCATCGGGAGCTTTCGGCCGCGACAAAATCACCGACGAACGGCGTGATTACGTGCGAGCATAGGGTTTAAATCAACGCTAGTCGCACGGTGGTCCGAAAGCATAACAACCCGGACGAAGTGCTAATCGACTAAGAACTGTTATCACGAATATGCGGTTATGAAGTTGTGGATAACTGAGATTTAAACGGTTCCCGATTTCTCTTCCCTCTAACTTCTTCTGGAGGAAGAAAGTTAATTACTTATCATGTTACCATTAACTAACGTTTCTAGTAGGAATCTTATATCGCTCACACATTTCTTTAGTATAATAACATTTTTAATTTATTCATTTACTATTAATTTATTATTATATAATATATAATTCTTTTAAACTATTCTAAGCATTACTGTACCTTAACAGATAGCACTGATAATAAAATAAAAACAAACATCTTGATTTTTCTCTATCATTATACATAAGAGAACATCTAATAACTCAAGTACTAGACATTGCTAAGACATTGCACATCCTTAAAAGCTTCAAAAATTGAGAATGATAAGAAAAGATTCGATTTAAAGAACTCTTACACTTTGATTTATTACGTCAAATTTGTTTATTGATTATATCAATTAATTTAGATATTACATAATATACTGAGAAGGAGCTACTGCCTAATTTTTTATATCAATTTTTATATCAATTATCAAAAATTGTTTGTACGTATGTATGTATACATGCACGTATTTCATTCGATAATAATTTTTGAAGATATTGCGACTCGCCAGCAGTTTCTGATACGTTCCAGCATAGGATTCAAAAATGCTTATCTAAAATATACTAGTTTATAGTCACTAACAAAAAGAAAAAATGTTCATTACAACGGGTCGGATTTTTGACAGATATTTCAATATCTGTCCGATAGTCTATCCGATTTGCGGTCTAACTGAAGAGAGGAAACGAGAGAAAGAGAGAGAGAGAGAGAGAGAAAGAGAGAAAGAGAAAAAAAAGAAAGAACAAAAAATCTAGAACTGCACATATAGGGCGCCTGAATAGATAGTTGCCGACTCGCCGGCTAGTTACGCAGATACGTAAACTTTATGTAAATCTAGCGGTGTCTGTCACATTTTACGCTCCGCGCTTTCACGGAATTAAAATAGACTATTGAGCGTCGAATAAAAGCTAAAATTGCTCTGGCAACGATCCAGACGCACGGAGATAGAAAACGGGGTGAAGTTTTAGCCTACCGAACATCGGTTTCGTCGAATACCGGTCGCCACAATAATCCGCACTCACACGTACGAAAGCGCACATGAGTGTCCACGTGGAAGTAGCGGCATTAAACGGGATGATCACAGTTTTTCGCAGCGAAGCAACGATCGAATGTCAGAAATCACGAGTCATATCATCGCGTAAACACGTTCAGAATTCTGCGATGTGCAGTGTGTGCCGATTATAGGAAAAAAAGAACGGTTCATGAGAATAAGCATCGATTAATCGATGTTCCGGAAATCTAGGCTTATTTAACCCTTTGCAGTCGAGATTGAATTGACATGATGCTTCGCCTCCATATAGTCAAAACAAACAATTGCGATGCACAATTACGAATCAATAAATTATATTTTTGAATATTACACAATACATAAATTCCTCAAAAGAATAACAATAATCTTGTATTGAGTCATATTAAGAATAACAACATATTTGCTCTTCGCTCATTTATGAGAAATAATAGGAACCAAGAATTAATTAAGCATGATGAAATAAGCACAAAAAAATATAGAACATAATTTAATGACAATACATTACGTGTACTTTTGTGTTACGTAATTGTCAATTCTGGAATCAATGTTAATGGGATTATCTTGCTTTCGCAACGAAGCAACGATTGAATACCGAATCATGAGATGTCTCTTGTCCAAACATACGCATTGGGATACTGTCCAGCGTTTAATGTTGCTCCGATTATAAGAGAACAGGCAGCGGTTCTAAATAAATGGTATTCGAGGAATATCCGCATTTATCGAGTATATACAAATTTAATAGCGATACTTGTGTAAAACTAATCTTCAATGGAAAGATTCTTTGAAAATGAACAAGAAGATAAGGTTTCATTATTTGTGTGTGCGTGTATGTGTGTATGTGTGCGTGTGCGTGCGTGTGCGCGTTAATCCTTGGTTCCAATTATTTCTCATGAATAAGCAAAGAGCAAATATTTTATTATTCTTAATATAACCCAATACAAGATTATTGTTATTCTTCAACTACTTTATATATATATATGCAACTTATTAAAGAAGATTTTGTTTCAAAATCGAAATTGAAAGTTATTGATCAGTTTACGGTTTAGAAGTCAGTTGATTGCTCGATTCTAGGATTAAAAATTATGTAGAGAGGAGTTAGTAACAATTTCTCTCTAAAGCCTCGCTCTGAAAAGATGTATTGAAGCGTACTATCGGACATCATTAATAAGGATCGCTTCGAAAAGAAAATTAACGCTGCCAATATAAATAGCCATCACGGCACCTATATCCGCGACAAGGACTTTTATTAAAATCCCGTCCGCATAGTTCCGCGACCCCCCGGTATCTCTTGTCAGAAGAGACAAGGCCAATTATCGTTAAAAGCGGTTATTATCGGACGACGTTAGAAATCCCGGAGATGAGAGTGCGGAGTTTTCATCCCCGCCTGTGGACGATGCCATGTACATACGTCGCGGGTGTAAAAGACGCGCCCTCCATGTCCCCAGCAATCCGGTGAGAAGCGGAAACTCGGACTTCATTTCTCATTCGCTGTCGCAGCATCCGGCGGTACATACCCGAAGACACCTACAGCTCCCGCATTCCCGCATACTGTATACGCGATGCACGCGCGCGCGCTCGCCCAACCGCATATATGCATATATAAACATGAATATACACAAACACATACGCAACACGATGGCACGCGCGCGCGTGCACTCACAAATACGGGGTAGTCCCCCCATTTGCACCACGTCGTGGAAGCTCGGCACGGCTTCGGATATGCTCGTCTCGCCAGGGTTGATAGGAGGAGAGAGCAGGAGGATCACAAGGCGCAAAGAGTATAAACCCCGAGGAGCGAGACGCAAAACGGGTCACTCTCGCCTCCTTTCAGGATTCGGCTGGCTGGGATACCTACATCTGCCAAAGTTCACGGGAGGGCAATGCCTCGCCCACTTTTACGGGAGCATCACCGGAACTATGTCTTAACCCTTTAACGCCAAGCGTCCCGTCTTCTTGCTCCCGGATTTTTATTTTTCGAATCAGTTTTCTAGCGTCTTTAAAAACTTTAAAGGGTAAATGAAAAAGTCGGGAAATTCCTGTTAGTAAATGGAAAATCAAAAAAGTTAAAAATTCTGAAAGCTTAAAAAGTTAGAATTTTTTTCTAAAGCAGATATGCTTTTTTTTGTAATATTACTTAAAACAGCGCCTCAAAAAATTTAGGAATATGAAATTTTTAAAATTTTCTTGTTTTAAACGTTCTTATTAAAAATTATTTCTCGATATCTGAAAGATTATACTTTACATACTTAATGACTTTTCTTGCTCAATCAATCATGTCTCCTACTAAGAAATCTCAAAATAATCGTCTGCTTTCTTAGAATTCCTTTTCAATCGCGATTTTAATGCAATTTCTTGTAGTTCGATCAGCGCATTGGATCCGTATTTTTCCCGTTTAACTCGATTAATGAATTACCAATTTCCTCGGAAATCTGGGAAATCAACACTTCGAGAAAAAACTCAGAGAAAGATCTGTCGAGAAAATCGAGCGTAGTGAAAAGTATGTGCTTCAAGAGGGTTAACAGGCTGTCTCGATAGCCAACGTTCCAATGTCCTTTCGCGCTGCGGTGTCGCGCGTCGCGCGTAGTTTCGGTGTAATCCGATGTGACTTCGTCAGCCGTCTTGAATTCTCTTCGACGTGTATCGGCTGGAGTGTTGCCTGGATGCCTCGGATGGTTCTAACGTCGAAGGACGTTACGACGATGTAACGGATCGACGCGACGTTGCACAGATCTCTCCCGATTCCCATCAGGAATAATCGTAATCACACAAGCGCCCGCTCTCTCTGCCGATAATTGCGACATTGACTCGACACTCATTAAATAGTTATTTTCATTTATAGGATAATGTCCTTAAGAAATAACAAGCCATAAGCATCGGGCGGATAAAATAGAATAATGAATAGGAAAAACGATTGTTGAAAAAACATGTTAAAAACATGTGAATTTAATTATATAATGATTAAGTAATTCCGCTATTTCTATAAATATTAAAATCATGAGAAATATAAATTGAATCAATTCATAACATGCGTAACAGATTTTGTCAACGATTCTAAATGTCATCTAGATCTCATTTTATTTAATCTTATAAAAATTATGTAAACGCTCTTTCTAATCAGAATTAATCACTTTAGGCATTAAGTCTCAGGACATGTATATATTATTATGAATAAATAAATTTTGAATTTCTAACATAATTATATGTAGTTTTTTATGTATACAATTTGTTATAACATTTAATACAGTGTTATTATAAATAAAAAGCTCTTTTGAGATTATTTTTTACAATCATAAAAAAATAAATTTTAGAAAAATCAGAATTTCGATTAAGATTATAAAACATAATATATAAGATATATTAACATAAGATTATAAAACACACACACACACACACACACACACACACACACACACACACACACACACAAAATCTTTAACATTATTAAATATATATAACTATGAAGATATAATTTTATAAATTCATATTTTACAATAATATGTTTGTCAATATTTTTCAAGGCAGTTAAGAATTTAATACTTAAGTTCGACAAATGCCAACAAAACAATGATTCCAAAACAAAAATTCCCGATTTATTTTAACCAATTCTTTTAGCCAATTGCTTTATGTAAAAATAGTGTATCAGGAAGATTAGGATATCAATTAGAATAAAGCTTAGCAACGGAAAACACAATTTTTGTTTGCTAAAGTCCGATTTATTTAAATTCCGAATTCTATATATCGTCATTGATGCGTAGATAATCTTTTTCTTTTCTTTTTTTCTCTCTCTCTCTCCCTCCTTTTCTTCGTCTAAATCAAGCTTAATCTATTACATTACACACACGCGTCGCACGGGTTTTATGTGTTTAGGCGCCTCTATTCGCTTTTAAAATAGAAACATATTGAATCTATTAGTTTTAATTCAACATAATTTTATATAGCCTATCTTTAGTTGGTATTAGTTTCTAAATTTTGTTTCTTGTGTTTTTATTTCTCTTTCTCTTTTATTTGAATGAAATATTTCAAAATTGATTCACAGATCTTTACGACATTCTTTTTGTAATATATAAGATGTAATCATTTTACGTTAATCTATATTTTAGTAACTATTTAGTAAACTTTTATCTATTAATCAATTGTATACACTAAAGTCCTTTAATTTATTGAATGTCACGCAGAGTAATATGAACTTTGCAAGAGACATTACATATATTTTACATTACATTTACAAAAATATATATATACTTTTAGAGAATAATTTAAAAATTTTTTAAATAAAATTATTTTTTAATTGCAATGTTCTACAGCCAAATGTCACAGTTATATTGTTTTTAAATTATCATGCAACTAATTTGTTTATTTATGCAATTATTTAAAGTATTTTTTATGAAAATTTAGATATTTAAAATATCCATCCATCAATACTTATATTTTATTAATATCTAAATTAATATTTAAATTTTTCATTAAATTTATTATAAAGTGTGAACAGTGCAACATTACTTGTTATATTTTTTATCTATTTGTGTGATAGTCGAATAGTTAATTTATAAACTAATTTTTTATTATATCTGTTCTGATATTATAAGCTTGTTTTGTAAAATCAATACAATTTTGCAAATGAATTTATAACGCGCGGGTACAACCTACAAGAAAATCACACATATATTTCCTTCTTCGTGTATATTTTATCGCAGTTTCTTCGCTTCTAATGTCACTCACTCACTCGTAAATGCCGGTATCGGAAATCCTTACAGAACAATTTTATAATTTACGAATAACGAGAAAATGGCTTTCTCGGAAAAGCTATTCGAATCGTAGCAAACCATGACAATCCATCTTAGTCTTGTTTTTGTAAGGAGGCTGCATCATTTTCCGGTCGGAAAGAGCTTTTACTGTCGCTTGTACTTAAATGCCAACATCAATATAACGATATCGCCGAACGTGCCCGCGTTCCATTAGGCTTTACAACCTTCGAGCCGTAAACCAAGGGAAATGTTCTCGTCCCGTCTGAGAAAAAGGCGACAGCTGATCGGCGGAGTGCCGGGTGCATGTCGCCAAGCTTCTTTCTTCAAACTCCCCTCGAAATATACATTGCAATAGGAGAGAGCGCGCGTTTAATCCTACTGGGGATATCCAGGATATCGTTCCTAAGAGACAGAGAAAAGATCTCTCTTGTACGTGCCTCAGCTCCTACACAATATTTCGTAAAACGGAAGACATCCCGTGGAGCAAAGGTGTATAAAGTCAGACAGCAAGAAGTCGAATTGTCTATAATATCAAATCATTAGAGATTTTCTTGGTTTGACACACCGATTTCATATAGAACATTTATAATATTTGTATTGCCATAAGATCGCGCTTTTCTTCCAGGAAAAATCTTGAATATAATCCCCTTCTACCAATATATATTTATAGAACACTCGTAAAGAGAAAGATAAAGCAATAAAGAAAAAATTTTTTCAACGCAAAAATCAAATAAATAAAATTTCAAATTAATTACAAATTACAGATTTGTTTAACTTGAAACATTGATTTCACAAAACATTCATTTATATGACTACAAATGACATTCTTCTTGAGGGGAAAAAGTCAAATTGTTTTTTTATTACAAAATTAATATATATAGAATATGAAAAAATTGATAAGTTTTACAGCTGGAGTTAAATAAACTTTTTATCATCACAGAGCACAAACATACACACACACACACACACACACACACACACGCGCGCGCGCGCGCGCGCACGCACGCACGCACAAAACATAAGCAATAAAACTTAACATTAATTGAAAATTATAAATAATTAATTTTGCATTTGTGAATATTTTATCATTACTTTACTCTTCTATTAAAATAAAGCATGATATTTTAAAATACATGTATTATTTTCTTGAACTATAGTTACCAAAAGATAAAAATAAAACTATATTACGTAAGTAGTTTTTAATGAAAGGTTAAAATAAATTAAACTTTCTAAAATTAGTTTCTTCAACTAATTTCAAGAACGTTTCTTGGGAATTTTAATCCAAAGGATTAGTTGGTAAACATTTTTAAAATTGGCTAATCCAACTCCGCGCGATAAAAATTTACAATTAAAGTTCGATGAGCTATAAAATACAGCTTTTTGTATTTTAAAAATAAATGATATTTATTTTTATAATCGAAAATGTTTACAGAACAACAGAGTTATCGCATCCGTTGATTGTAGATTTCAATTTTATTTAGCCAACAATGAATAACGCATGTCGACACATCAAATGACATTTAAAGAGTTTGCTGTGATCGTTGTAAGTTTCGATAACGAGATAAAACTTGCCTATCCACAACGTCTGACGTAAAGTTGAAGGCACACAGGAATAACGATGGAAAGACGGACAGAGATCAAGAGTCAGGCAAAGTTGATAGGCGAAACAGGATGAGAGAGCGGGAGCGAAAAGAAAAGGGAGGAGAGGGAGAGAAACTTTCATCAGCGGGCGGTTTGCTCGCGATAGAGAAGACCGAAGGGACCTGCGGTGGAGGACGCGAGGGATGAGAAAACGAGGGAGGATGGGGTTGGAAACACGGGAGAGAAGAATGGCGGCGAAGGTTGCGGGACGTGCAGCGGTGCGGCGCCGTGAAAGGACCGAGATAGAGAAAGAATGTGAGAGAGAGAGAGAGAGAGAGAGGAGGAGGGAAGGAGGGACAGAATTAGTGCGAAGGAAAGGAAAGAGTGAGATAGTGGCAGAATGAAGGGTGGTGAACGGCAGCGGAACAGGGGTGGAACACGGGCGAGGAGAGAGAAAGCCGGAGGCGGGGGTTTGTAGGGTAGGATCGGTTGGGTCGTGTGTTGCGGGCTGCTGCGGCTCGGGCGCGACAGTTCTGCTCCGGCCATCGGCGGTGGATTTTCGCGGGTGTCGCGTAGCGTTCCTCCGCAAGAGGACCAACCCCATACGCGCGCCAGCGAGAAAGACAGAAAGGGAGAGAGAGAGAGAGAAAGAGAGAGAGAGAGAGAGAGAGAGAGAGAGAGAGAGAGAGAGAGAGAAACAGGTGGTGGAAGGAAGAGGATTGAGGGAGGAGGGTGTGCGAGCGCACAGCAGGCTTTCTCTTGATCCACATAGCGCGCCCGTAACCTTCCGTGGCCTCGGCTGTCCTCGTTGCTGATAACGAGCGGCCGCGGGGCGGTTTTCCGCGCGCGCGGTAGAGCGGTGGCCGAAGACGGAGCGGCTAGGGACAGCGGACGAGGAGGACAGCGGAAGGGGGACAAGGCCGGAACGCGACGGCCTGAAACCGAGACGGACGGGGAATCAATCGGCGACGGCATGAGGAGACGCCTCGGGGCGCCCACCACGGCTACTGTCTCATCGTCAGCGAGCGGAAACGGCCGCGTTGCCATCGTCATTACGCGCCGCTGCTTAGCCCACGAACGTACGCGAGCGCTCGGCGCGCGATGGGCGCCGGATACGAACGTTGATTGCCTATCGGACGTGTCGCCGCGACAACTTCGGACGGGACTTCGGTTGTCCCCGATCTAAACCGCGGTCTCGTGCGAGCTTCTCGCACGCGAGAGACTTCGACCGAATCTCGTGCGACGGATACGCGCGTTCTTGAGAGCAACGCGGGAAAGGAGAAACGCGTGACGAATTTCTAAGGGCTAAAGGAACACGCGCATCCTGCTGCTGCTATCACTACCGCGAGTACTTCATTGTAAACGATAGCGACAGAGAAATCTTCCCTCGCGCACACGTGGCATTAAATCTCTCGAGATAACCATCGAAACGGAAGGGAAAAACGGCGGCAGCGGAATTAGGAGAACGCTCGATGGATCCGCCCGGAATCTCGCGAACGGGAATCCGCGTATCTCACTTGCGCGAGCTCTCGCGAAGTTAGAGCGCTCCACGGTAGAGGGGCGGCTTCGGAGAGGGAGAAAAAGCGCGCTGGGTCACCAACGGTAACTGGGACACCGCGGGCCAACGCGATTCTAGTTTCGGGGACAGCGCGTCCCTTAACCTTCTCGGTGCTGAACAAGCGTCAAAACTGAGGGTCGGAAAATTTTATAAGCACAAGAAAAGATGGAGATTTGAAGGGAAAAAAACGATCGTTTCGGGGCACGTTTTCGCCGTCGACTAATCATCGTTACTTCACACCGATTTACGTAGACGTTAATAAATGTGAGTGATATATCGCAATCGTACGGAATCTTTCCATCCCTGTCGTTACTCTTGAAGCAGCGAAAAGATTAATCGCATTTTAAGACTAAACGCACGTTCAGCACCGTCCGACACGCCGGAATAGTTTGGGCCGACCGATTACTGTACCTAGTACAGTAAAACATTAATGCGTTCGATAAAAAAAACAAGTGCGTATACACGCATGTACACATACGGGTACACATAGACACGCACACAACGCGGAACACCGCACAGATCTATATTAGATACATGTATACATACATGTTAAAAGTTTATTTAAATACATCGTAGATAAATATATAAATATTATACGTGTGTTAAACCTTTTCATAGAGATCTAAATAACGACGTTGACAAATTACATAGTATATCACGTTAAGCGATTCTCGATAATCAAATATCAATAATTCGACCGCACGTAAACGCTCTCACGGGAGAGAGGAGCTCCTAGAGTTAAAGAATTAAGAGTCGTACAATCGAGAAGCGCTAGCGAATAAACGCGAGACGCGAAGAAGAATTACTCGCTCCTAGCAGTTACTTTGCGAAAGCGATAGGAAGGAGATACTTAAATACTTGTACCGTAAAACTCGAGCGGTCGTACGTGTTACATGTGGTAACGAGTCAAATACCTGAAACAATCCTTATCGATTAATCGATCGAAGAAACTGCCACATTTGCCAATTACGTTAGTGGAAAAAGAAAGAGAGGAACTCAACGGAACTCTCTATTCCTCGTCAATGCGCGCGAGTACTCGCGCGAGTCCACGGTGCTCAATTAGGCATATATATAAGTACAAAGACACGCGGGCGTGCAAATTATTTTTCTCCACCGAGGTGTGCATTCCTATACTTTAGTAAATAAGCGCATTGAATCTGTCTAAAAAAAAAAAAAATCCCCTGGATGAGGATACCAACTCAGACGATCCTCGATCTACCTCAACGACTATCGGCTCAGCCCCACTTTCTTCGAAACGTATCCCATGGCAAGAAATCCTTGAAAAACAATCACATACTGTGAATCTCGTCCAACTGAAAGTCCTAGAACTTAAAATCTTCCATCGACCCTCGATTGTTATATCACTTCGCATTCTCGAAGCAAGATACACAAATCCATCGAATAAATTACTGAAGTCAAGTTTTTCTCGAAAGATTGAACTCGAGAGACTTCTCTCGGCGAATGCTTAATTGTTGTTCGCTATTAATACGAATGTTTCGGCATCATTAAACATAAAAAGTACCGGATGAATTTGTAAGATGATCGATGTAAGCAGACGCGTAACCCTTATGTATCTTGAGTCGCGCGAAATCCCGATCGTTGTTCATTCAGTCTCCGAACTCGTCGGGCAATAGATAGGATTCGATAATAATCGTTGCATACATCAAGTACCTGTCTTCGGGATCGATTGAATGCGGACGATTAAGATCTCAAATCGGCGCACGTTATATCGTGCGTGATCACGCGTGCAATTCGCAAATCAAGAAAGTGATATGTTCTATCTCACGCGAGTGCACGGATGTGATAATGCTGGCGGCGAGAAATGGGATTAGAGCATCAAGAGGAAGAGAAAGAGAGAAGAAACAGCTGCATCGCGGAACGAAGAGAAGAAGCCGCACTAAGAAAGACGCACAGCCATGTCATGGGAGTCTATTTCGTCCAGGGATTACCTCAGGTATTGCTGCTTTTATAACTTTTATTTATTTATTTAATATCAACAACAAATTTTAAATTACGAGAACAACTAAGTATTTGATATAATACATTTAATTAATTCATTAAAAACGGCAAATAAATTCGGATTAAAAATTAATTGATTTAAAAATATTATTGATTTATTGATTTAAAAATAATATTATTGCAAAAGAGAGTAGCGTAATAATTACAAAATTAAAAAATTTATTTTCACGATTTTTGCTTCGAATTATTCTTATTTACTTGTTTACTTTAACATACATAAAAGTGCGCGCGCGCGCGCGCGCGCGTGTGTGTGTGTGTGTGTGTGTGTGTGTGTGTGTGTGTGTATGTGTGTGTATTATTACTGTTTTTGCTTCCGTATTTTATATTTATTTAACATCTAGATTTGTCACATTCAGAGTTATTTATTAATAATTAATTATTGTGAGACATATTAAGAACATATGCTATTTAAATATGTATTTGATTGACTTTTCATTTTTATTACAAGAATTATTTAATTATTACCTAGTATCAAAGTAATCATCAATTTTGTTTGTTAAAAGAGAAAGCGTAGCATAAACTATTTATTGGAATTCGTTTATACACACACGTTTAAAAACTGTACGATAAATATGTATGCTTACTATTAAATAAATGGTTACTACATTTATTCGAAAGAAAAAGGAATATAAAAGTACGCGCTTTTCACGTGTACATTTTTAAATCTAAAACAAGGATTTAAAAAATGGAACTTGTTAAAACCTGTTAGAATTATAATTCATTTTTATTCTTTTTTTTCAGTAATAGCTAATTTATTTTTCGTCAAGATAATTTTTAATTTTATTTTTTATTTTTAACTCATTCTCTGCTCAAATTTACATTCATCGTGTACTAACATTACGATATCTGGATTCAAATGAACTTACTAGCTATCTAGATTCTTCTAAATAATCTTCGTTTAATCTAAAAAGTTATTCTAAATATAAGGAATAATCTTTTATATATAATACTCTAATGATACCAAAGATAAAATATAATCACATTTTTTTTACATATTAGACAAGTAAATGTAACAACGGAAAATAACATTTGTTGTAACAGATGTATTTCAATAGTCACACATTTAAAACGTTTTTAATTCAATACAGAATACTGTATCTCTTGTAAATATTGATATATATAAATATTGATGCAAAAAGAATTTCGGTAAAGCACAGAAATAACGTATTAAATAACATCCAACGAAATGAGTCACTCTTTATTTAATTAATTAATGTAATAAAAGAATAATTATAAAATAATAGAAATAAAGACTAATGAGAGCAGCAGCAGTTATTAAGCACAAAAATAAAAATAATATTTGGTAATTTGATAAAAAAATTATATTTGGTGTTTAGGGAAACCATTGTTAAAGGGGCAAACAGGAATTGTATAAAAACCTATTAGATAATTATACACACACACACACACATATAGTAAAAGTAGTAATATAAAAGTAATATTGTAGAAATTGTAATTTACTGTATCAAATATTTTTTTGGATTTTATTTAAGTAATCTTCGTGATAAGCAGAACAGAACGTTGCAAGAATAAAATCGATATAAAAACAGATCATTGTGAATCATTCTATGATTACAATCGGATACATTAATTATGCATACATTTTTTGCGCTGTTTAGAAAAATGTGTTTAGTTTTAAAAAATTGATTTAAACGATCTTCGCATAAAGTCATTATGAGATCAAGTAAGGACAGGATGTTTAAGGAAAGCGTAAGGCGTGCGATACGGCACGACAAAGGCTGATACCTTGTATTTCGTTGATCGACCTCGACGCGTGGAAGAACCGGGGGATGGTTCGATTTTCCACTTAGAATCGCAACGCCGTACCGTATCTCGTAGCTCGTAAATGGGTCAGCAAAAGAGGTCGCAGGTGCCTCGCCCACCTAGCGAACGTGGTGGGAAAGCGATAGAGTGTCGTATACTCTTCGCTTTACACGATACGAGCTTGTATACATACATACATACATACACAGGTACGAACGACAGATATGCGCGCGCGCACAGGCACGCGACTGTTTTGGGGAGAACTTTAGCAGGAGTGGAAAGTAATTTGCAACGGGGCGTTATTCTCACGGGATTTCTATCGAATATCAGCATGAGATAATTCTCTTTTGTGATCAGTTATTTTAATTAGTTTTAACGTCACCTGGTTACCGATTCATATTTCTTTACAATATTTTTTGATAAAATTATATAAGCGTTATTTAGTTTCTTATATAAGCGTTATTTAGGTTTCTTTATGTACCAAACTAACATGTTATAATATATATATTTTGATATATTATAATATATAATAGTCTTGGCCAAAAATATTAGCTATATTAGCTAACTATATTTTTTTAACAATATTAATAAGTGTAAGTTATTTATTAATGGTGATGAGCTCTTGAAATATTAACAATAATCAATTAATCTTAGAAGGGCTAATAAGAGCAATGCCGCAATTAACAGAGCATAATCAATTAATGTAATTTATTATCTATATTTACATATGTTTCGACTTTCTTTTGCGTATGTAAATATAGATAATAAATTACATTAATTGATTACACTCTGTTAACTGTGGCATTGCTCTTATTAGCCCTTCTAAGATTAATTGATTATTGTTATATTTTTTTTATTTATCTGGAATTCTTTTATCTATATTGTTTTTTAGTAGTTATTGGCATTATTATATATAAATTTAAGGAGTTCTTGAAACAAAGGATAATTCACAGTAAATGCCAAATCAATTTTTGAGTTAAATTATTAATAAGGTGCCTTTTTAATTTAAAAAATTATCGTTAGTCGTTATTCTCGTTACGCAAAGGTAGTATTTNAAGAGATATATTGGCAACTATAAAAAATCAAGAAAACGTTTTAGAAAAATATAAAAGAAATTATTGATTTAAATTTCATAAATATAAATGATAAATAAAATATTAATACATAATAAGATTAGAAATATTTATTTAGAAACATTTTTTTATATTTTAAAATAAGGAGATACTAATATATGAGGTATTGGAGAGTACGAATATTGATTAACATTAATCTCTATTAACGTTCAAATATAAAATAAAGTAAATAAAATGTAAATCCATGTAAAATATAAAAGTACCATGTCAAAAAGTATCATTCGATATCTTATTATATAAAAGAAAAGTACAGTTAATGAAGAAAGTGTAATTAATTTAGAGCGAGTATAAAGAGTTTAATATCGGCACAGAATTGAAGAAAATAAATAAATTTCAGTTTTCTGAAATATAAAGATATGGTCGCATTGCGGTAGGATAGGTAAGAACTGTGATTCTACATAGGATGTCCCAAACATATCTCCCTACCTAGAGACGGTTCGATCAATATGGAATCATTTTTCTTTTTTCAATAAAAAGATAAAAAGATAATAATATTTTGGAATTGTGAGCAATTAAACATAATTGGCTTTTTGGAGAACTCAGTTTCACAGGGAGGGTTATTATACCTTATTTTTTTATTTTGCAAATTGTAATGTATCTTGATTTATAACATTTTCAATATATTAAGATTATACAGAGACAATTACCGAAAGATAATAGAACGCTTTAAGAACTAGGTCGCATAGTGAAATAAAATTTTGAGAGAGAAAAATTCGTTCACGCAACTGAGAATTAATCCAGAAAGTCATAAATGAAGAGCGATGCGATAGCTACATATGGGATACCCTATGTACCTTGTAACTTCCCTAACGCGCAGTTTGCAAACTCAACCTCTGGGACGGCAGCCAAAAGCGGTTTATCTATGCGTGCTCCTTCCGTTCGTCCTAGAAATAAATTAAGAGTCTGCGCATGAAACCTATAGGAGGTCAGTTGCCCGCATCCATCATTTAACACGGACATACGCACTCGCTAGATATTGACTAGGGTGAGAAAAAGTTTTACATTCAAAATAGTTCGGTTACATTTTCGAACTTTTTATAAATCACTTATTATAGATATCATTAAAAAATTAATAGTAGTTTTAAGATAATTCTTACGTATTTATATCGTATAATATACGTTGTAAATTGTATTATCTCTTAACATTTAAACATAGTATGAATTGTAAGAAAATTTTACAAATAAAAAATAATAATTAATCAATATAATAATACGTATATATATGTGTATAATATAAATATAATTTACGTAAAGAGAATATTTCTGTAAGAAATTTCTAAAAAATCTATAAACTTAAAAAAAAACAGTAAAAATTTTGTACTTGTGTTAAATTAGTCCTTATTAAAATTTTTGTGTTGAATTTTTAACATACCTGAATGTTAATTTAACATAATGTGATCGTTATTTGAATATTTTGTGTTAAATTGATATTTAACATTTCTTAGTGCTAAAATAACATTTATGAAAGTAAATGAACAAATAATATAAAAATAATGTAATTTTAAAAAACGTAGTTTCTAAGATAAATGAATAAAATATGTTAATACATGTTAAACATATTATATGTGTTAAACGTATTATAAATTGTGTATAATTTTATTGAAAAGAAATATACTTCCACAATTTGTTTTCAAATTTTGTCAAAGTGTTACATTTTTGTGTTAATTTTTACATAATATTTGTGTACTCTCTAACACATTTATCTTATGATTAATTAACACAAAAATTTGGGTGAACTGTGAAATATGTTAAATTTTACACAAATTTTCCAATTGTGTAACTGTGTATATATCAATTTTTTTTCTATCATAATAACATTTAAATGTTCTGATAATTTATGCTTATAATGTGATTTTGCACTAATTTACTGTGTACTTTTATATATCGTCGACATATATAAATATCGAAAAGAGAATACTGTTCTATTTATTATATCGCAAGTACAAATTATCCGAAAACGAGAAAATAATTTCAGAATTCCCAGAACTTAAGCAATTAATATTATAAAAATATCACATACAGCGTATGGTTACAATATCTTTTTTAAATTTTATCAGATTTTACGGAGAGTCTGGAATTTCACGGCTTCTCTCTTTCAAGTCGACTTTTGCAATCTTTAAATAGTCAGTGATAACGATCATCGTCTAAACATAAATTTTCCAGATAATATAAATTGATATCAATATCCGCTACTTTATAATAATATTTTTTAACGATCTCACGATACACATTTATAAAAAACAAATAATACCTTTGAAAATTTTATTATTAGAATATTGGATTTGCAGAAAAACAGCAGAATATCGAAATTTAATGAACAGCAAGTGATTAATATATTAAATGGCTGATAATTGTGTGAATATTGTATTTTATCTAAAGAGTTAATATTTGTGCCAATATCCATTCCATGATATATTATATATGTATATTATTGAACGTTTCGAAAATTTACAGCGGATCGGCGAGTTATCAGCTTTCAGCGACCGCGCTGCTGGGTAGTCCTGATGGATCGAGACATCCAGTCGACTTCTGTGAGTTCACCGAAGAGGATTATCGGCATCAAAATGGCAACAGTAATAATGGTCATTACCAAAATGGCAGGTCGAGTACTGGTATATGGGAGTGTCTCATAAGCTGCAGAAAACGGCTCGATCAACAATTAGCACGAAGGAGGGTAAATATTTCATGATGATTCCACTCTTTCTAATGGGACGTCCTCTCATGGGACATCTTCAAATGGAAATTAATGGTTAAATTTAGTAAACAGATGAGATATATATATATATATATATATATATATATATATATATATATAAGTTTTATTATAAAATTACATCTGATAAATTTCGATAAAGTGTAAAAAGAAATATATTAAATTTTTAATTAAATTAATATATACTTTTAATTAAGGTAATATATTAAGCTTTTAATTAAACTTTTGTAATTATTAAGCTTTTAATTAAATTGAATACATTAAATTAGTAATATATATATAAACTAATCATTAATGAGTATATAAAAAGTTATGAAGATATAAAAATGTAAGAAATATAATGAAAGTAAAGTTTTATTTATCAAAATGATATTATTGGCTTTCTCTTATTTTATTACAATTACGAACAAACGCGAATAATTACAGAGAATATTACAGAGATGTAACACAGATGAAAATATCGCGTCTGCAATAATTATTACATCGCCGTTATTACTATGTTTTAATGCATGTTTCATTTCTATTCAAATATCAATTTATTAATAAAATTTACTTCGAAACACGTGCCAAGTGTTTTATCTCAAAACGCGAGTGGCGATTATAATTTTAGACAAACATGTTTAGAAGCAGAATTGGCTGTACGCCACGATAACACTTACCGAATTATTAATGATCTTATAAATTAATTCAATTATAATTGATTCTTTAAACTGTTACTCGACCATTAACAATTGAACCCATTTAATGTGTCAAAGCGATCGGAGATGTAATATATCAAACGAGTAATAGTATTTGAAGATCCTCTCAAGTAAACGACGGGCCATGACGGCTACATAACGAAGCGTATTTCGCGGACGAACATGCTTTATCGGTCACTGTCAAGTTCACGATGTGCATGCCGTAGCTGCGGTCACGCTATCCTTTCGTAACCACTAAAACCGAAGTACCGGTCATACTGTGTTTACCATTCTAGATGCGTTTCACAGAGAAACTTATGATTTCGCGTTTCGCGTCTGACAGCTTATTCATGATGCTGCTTCATGTAGTAACAAGCTTAATTTGCGTTTATGTTTTCATCAAAGCTACATGATGACTCAATCGAAAGGTGAAATTATAGAAAAGCATAAAATTCATATTGTTCGATCACATCGTTTATTGAAAAATCATCATCAAAACTTTTATTTTGTTACATTATACGATCGTTACAATTTAATAAATTATTAAATCACTATAATTTTAAAGAATTATTATTATTGTAATGGAGAGCGAGAGAAAAGTCTTAAAGATAATTTTCTGAAGATAAATTCTGCTTCTTTCTGATATAATTAATAATTATTAATTATAATTATAATTAATTATAAGCATTAAGATTTATTTATGCAACCTATTTTTTGAACCATTACCATTAATACTTCTGCTTATTAATCCTTATTACTACTTTGTTCTTGAAATCATATTTCTCGATGTTTCGCAAAATTGCCGAGATTATGACAAATGAACAAATTTGCGTATCACTTCGTTGTATGTATATGTATAATTTTAATGAAGAAAAATACATATCTCGATCGTGCACACGCACGTGGATACATTTTTTATATGGCTTACAAGGATATATATATTTTAACATAAAGTTTAATCTACCAGGGAGAAAGTTCATGGTCAAATCAATATGGCCTTCTACCTTTGCTCATATTATCTACGCTCAGACTGTTGCTGCGTGATAAAGACTACAACACGTATCATGACTTCTTCTTCCTGGATAGATATGCTATCTATCATCTAAAGCCCATTTTGCAAGACTTTTTAATTGTTATGAATAATGTTATACAAACATGAGTTCAGCAAAAGTGACAATTTAAGTGAATTCAGTTTAAAATACAATTCTATTCTTTGTCCCAATTACACATACACATCACAAATATGATATAATTTCTCTTCTAACGTTACAAATTAATTTATTTTTATTACATAATATTATAATAATTAAGCAATTAAATCAAATAATTACTTAAAACTTTTCCATCAAAAAATTAAGAAAAATATAAAGAACGTCATGGAACATCTTCTATTCACTTTATTTAATTTATTATAAAAATAAAGCCTGATCAATTATTAAAATCAAATTAAAATAAAAAAATTTTATTTACTTGTAAAAAGAGCGTCCTCGTATCTATTTTATTTTTCTACAAACCGTTTTTTCAAATATTTTTTTTAAACACTTTTTGTATCGACGCGCCTTCTGTATAGAAATTCACTTGTCAGAATTCAACTATTCAGAACCGCTGCTTTTGATTCTCCTCGAACTTAGTTTCACGTCTTGAGATGAATAAAAACGTGGAATTGATCAAGAATCATTCTCTTTTCATGACGCATAAAACGTGAACATTGTGCAAAAAATTTTGCAATTCAAATGGGAAATTTTTGAGCATCTTCGGTACCTCGACCGTACTTCGCGGCAAGTGATTTTCACATTTTCCTATATCTCAAGAAGTGGTTTGACTTTCAACGGAGACGAGAGAGAAGTAGTTGGAAGCAGCCGAACTCCCAGATGGCAAATTTTCTATGCAAAGAATATAAAAAAACTTGCATTTTAATGTTTATAAAAAAAAAAAAACAGTATGTAGAACGACTATGCAGAAAAGTAAAGTAAATATTTATTTAGATATTATTTTTGTAGATGATTATTATCGGTAATACATTTTTTTATCTTAATTGGTTATTTTTATTGTACCACAAGCAACATTAATTTTTTAACATATCTTGTACAATGTTCTTTTGAAATGTTCTCTTTTTGTAAAAATAAAATGTTAATTGTTTTTGCAATTTCTTTACAAAAAAAGAATTATATACAAGTTTTATATAATATATAGAGAGAATTATATATAACTACACATATCTAACTACATATTGTGTCTCGTAAAATTGCGTTATATAAATCACAAACAATGAGCTTTATAATTATTGTTTTATAATTATCGTCTATTAATATTGCTCGTATTAATAGTGCAGTTTCCTCTTTGACTTACCCATACGCTCTTGAACATTACATCTCTGTTTGAGAGAGAGAGAGAGAGAGAGAGAGAGAGAGAGAGAGAGAGAGAGAGAGAGAGAGAACCGTTATTAACTCAATGTCAATTTCATGAGCATCGATTTCAAGGCCTCGTTGGTCGTGCGGCCTCTGACTATAGTTGATATGAGGAAATATGTTGGATATCCGATAAATAGCCCATGTACAAGGATGTGCAATCGGCGGAAATTCAAGGATTTATCGAGATAAAGTGTTAAATCACGCGATGAAAATTTCATAGATGAGTAATTTAAAAAGGCGATAAATGATTAATAAAATTTCATTTTCTTTCCCGTGGCGTCAGAGTTCGTTCTTTAACATCCTTTATAGGATGATCATGCATTGCACGATAAATAAATCAGCACATCCAGCGAATAGGATACGCAATGTGCTGATTCCATTATTTTTTATGATCCAGGTGGAGCAAGGTTTGAAATTGTACAGGGCTCATAAACAACAAGCCGCGGTTAGGAAATGGAGAGGCGCCTTGAAAAGTATCAGACACCGCGAGGATAAATTCGCTCTTCTCGGTTATTTATATCAAGCGTACATGGATTGGGGCAAATACAGGTAGATCATAGCACAACAAATTGCAATGTCTTTTTCAATTTTGTTGTCATTATCGTTTGCGTTATTTGCATGTACGTAAAGTGAAACGTGTTATTCGCATTATGAAAAATGATCTAAAGAAAAACAGGAATAAACAAATCAAATCGGATACTTGTTTTTATTTAAAAAGTATTATATGAGTATATTATTAAAAATTATACTAATAATATTAAGACTGCTCGTATCCCATAAAAGTAGCTAAGCGTTATTTACGTTTTATAAATGTTTTATTTCCATTTACGAAGATGCTTCTTCCAATTAACACAATTTTTCCATCGTGTGATTCTTTTTTTCAGAGACAGCATCGAATTCGGTAACAAGCAATTATGCATTTCGGAAGAGTTGGATTCGCCGAACATGCGGGCGGAAGCGTATTTGAACTTAGCCAGGGCTCACGAGAGATTAGGCGCCCTGGATAAAGCGTTAGATTACGCTCGGCACAGGTTTGAAATTTTCACATTCGTCTCATAGCCTATGTAAACGATCTCGTAATATCAACTTTTGAGAAATCTAAAATGCACGCGTAACGTACGCGATATATCTATATTTCTCTGCTGTAATACAGTTAGTAGTTATTGATAGAATGTCGATACAAGAATTCAATGTACAACTTCTAATCACAATTAGTGGTGACAGTTCTAAGTTTGAGAAAGAATAATCCTTCGTAATCAATAGCCGAATGTGAGATCAATTGTTTAAGCGATGATTTTACTGATTACTTACGTATATATTGTGCTAATATCTATGATTTTGCATTCTCGCAGCTTGTATAACGAGTGCGATCAGTGTGCGACAGCTGGATTAGTTCACTTAACCGTAGGCAGAGTCCACTTAGAGTTAGCAGGATTCTGTAAAGCCTTGGAAGCGTTTCAAAGAGCCCACAAAATCGCCCACTCCATTCAAGATCCCTCCTTAGAACTGCAGGTAATTAGGTCCCTTTGTTTGCTAGTTTCCCCTTTCGCACGAGTACGTAAGCGCGCATTGTTGTCACGATGTTTGTTAATTAACGAACGACGCAAGAACGATTAGAAAAGCAGCATTTATGTTTTGCGAGATGAGTCGAGCCCGTTTTTCGTATCGTCTGATCTTTACTTTATTTCTCGAATAGTTGATTAGCTGCACCCTTAACTCACTTACGTCATGCATTGGTGCTATTTGACTCGAACATATTATTCTTTCTATGATGATTAATACTCCAAAAATAGTATAAAACTCTATTTTGTAATAAATTTGTAATCAATTCTCATTCTTTGTCAAAATTATAAAATTTTCTTTGTAAGTGAGTCAATAAAAAAAAGAAACGTTAGGTTGCAACTAAAAGGTACACTTTGATACTTTTGTTTTCTTTCTTTTATCAAACATATTCAAAGTAAGGCTCGTAGAAACTTGTTTTTCATTGGTAATATCTTAGTCCGCCCATGATAGTGACTACCTGCTTTGATTACGTGCAATTTCTTTTCCAGGTGTACGTCGGTCTGTCGGAACTCTTCTGCAGATTACAGGATGCTGACAAGAGCGCGAGATACGCGGCGAGAGCTTACGATCTTTCCAGAAGTTTACAACTGGGAGATCTGAATTCACGTCATCACAGGGCGGCGTTACTACAAATGGCCGCGGCACTCAGGAAAAAGGGCGAGCTTGGCGACGCTCATGATTACTGCTCGGTAAAGTTCCAACTTAAAAATTGCTCAGAAGAAAGAAAGTTTAAATTAAAAATAAAAATCAGCGTAAAACTGTGTTCCGTTAAATGGCTTAAATCAAAACGTTTCTTCGAAGATATTGCGAATTTTTCCACAAACGTTAATTTTTCATTTCACAACTTTTTTCTTTAGTCACACATAATGTATACATACTTTGTTAAAGAAAAGTTAATGTCTTTGAAGAAGAATTTCCATGCCGTGTCACATGATTTATCGGAGATGTTTCAGAGAAGATCGTTAATTGATACACACAAAAATACGATTTAACCGATTATATCAACTGTCATTTTGCATTATGCACAGGAGGCAACGCGGCTATCTCTAGTTTCTGGCGACCAGGCCAGTTACGCTCGAAGCATCCGTATTATGGGAGATATTTACAGAAAGAAGTCAGATATAAATGTGAGTAATTCACACTAAGTTATCGGTGTGCCTTTTCTCTTAGCTGTCACATTGAATTTTTTAACAATGATATCGCGATAATATTCTTACCTTTCATTTTTTTTTAATCACATTAATTACAAATATACAATTATATGTACAATTATAAGTACACGATTCTTATACATAAGATTTATTCTAAAAACACAATGATAACTCGAGGCTGAAGTCTGTTCTCTTTCAAATATTCATATATAAAGACTAAAATGTGTGATCACGCAATAGAAACCAACGTCAATATATTTATTTGCATATTGCATCAAAAACGTTTCTACAGATAGATTTTTTATCGGCATTCACGTCAAGTGCTACGATGCTATCAGAATCATTCACAGCCTCATTGTTCGTTCCAACATTGTTACGGTACTGTCATCGGTGAAAAAAAAAAAAATATGCCATAACTGGAGCGTTCCTTTGCATGTCACGCATGTTACAAAAGCGATTTTAACACTGTATCGCTTGCAACGCATATCGCTTTTGTTTTGTTTTGTTGCTACAAAACTTTTTAAAAGTTGTTAAAAAGTGAATGATAAAATTTTGAAAACATCCACTTTGGCACAACGCAGAATATTAAAAGTATTTATATAATTATTAAATTAAGATTTTTAAATTTTTCTATAAAAAGAATCTATAAAAAAATCTTTGATGTTTTATGTCTCGTGTTACACAGGATGAATCAAAATATGATAAAATATATCGGTAAAACATGGTATAACCGAGAAAGAGATGATTCAAAATAAGTCGAAATAATAGAACAAACTATTTTTTAAGTAAGACTTTTTGAGAAAAAAGATCTTGAAAGAACTTTGAAATTATTTTTGCATTAAAAGAATTAAAAAGATAGACTATATTAGAAACAATTTATTTTAATTTAATTCGTAGAATACAACTCTGTATACGACAAAACGATAAATCAACATTTTCAATAATATCTCAATTAAATTATTATTGTATAATATAAATTAATAATATTATTATTAAAAAAATAATGTTATTAATATTATTATACAATAATAATATTATTATTTAAAAAATAATGTTATTAATATTATTATATAGTAGTAGTAGTAGTAGTAAACAAATATGCGGGTGGGCCCAGAGAGGCCCTGATGTCACCTAGATCTTTTTGATCCTCTGTAACTCCCCGCCTGTTCCTAGGGTTGTGTTAACAGCTCTAGCCCGGTATTTGATACCAGGCTTATTAGGCTGTTCACCCTTTTTTCTGTTAGATCTCTGGGTTCAACGAACATACTGCCCCAGAGTCTATATCTTTTGCAGGAGAGCGTTGGGCAGCGGCACAGCACGTGCGAGCTGTCCTCACTCTCCTCCCCACATAAGCGGCATTCTTTTATTTCGGTGAGGCCAAGTCTGTGCAGGTGGCCCCTCAGGGTCAAGTGTCCGGTGAGGAGGCCAATGCCCAGCCTTAGCCTCTCCTTGTTCATTGTCAGCAACTCGCGTGATCTGCTGTGCTGGGGGGTCTTCATCAGCTGCTTAGACCAGTTGCAGCCACTGGCTAGTTTCCAGGAGTTTAAGTGCTCCCTTTCCAACCAGCCATTGATGATCTTTTTGCCGGTAGCGAAGGGGACGCCAACCACCGGCGTTATCGGGTCCATAAGAGTGCCCAGATTCGCCAGTCCGTCCGCCGTCTCGTTGCCAGGRATGCCCTGATGACCAGGCACCCATACTAGAGTCAGTCTATTAGATTCCCCTAGCTTGTTTAGCGTCGACATACAGTCCCACACCACTGATGATTCTGTGGTGGGCTTTAT
>JANQDE010000400.1:58627-72793 GCA_037157785.1 Cephalotes varians | reverse complement strand
ATTGTAAATACCTACAATAAGCGGAGACTCTCTACAAGAACCGAAACTTTTTGACACTGTCTTTCTGAAACGTTCGTACACTGTAAATGCAGCATTCGTACTGAAGATCTTTTCTTGTTCTTGAGTTCTTTTCGGCGATAAAAAATAACAGTTCCGTAGCCAAAATAATCACTTAGGTAATACGACCCGCTTTAGTTTACACTATCGAGGCGCGATTGAGATAACGAATTGGAAACGGAGAACATAAAGACATTGCTTTCACTCTTGTATTTCCTACTGGATGAATAATGTGACGAACAAAGCAAAAATATAAGGATTATTTTCGAGATAAGCGTACCCGTCAATTTGACGGATCTCGTAGAGATAGGTATACCACATATGAATCTCAAAAAGTAGCAGGCTTAGGAAAAAAAAACCAGTGTATATAAATTCTTTGGAAGAAATGATTAATTTACGATGCAAAACGGTTGAAATCGATCAAGCGGTTTTCGAGATATTTCATTGCAAAGTTTGAATTCCGTCAAATTGACGGGTTCCGTAAACCTAGTGTTAAAATAATCGTAAATAGTGTCTGGAGTCAATTTAATTCAAAATTTGAAGTTAAACATGAATAAATGTGTAGAAATTGTACCGGGAATATGACAAAATAAAGTTTTTTAAAAAAACAGTGAGTAATTAACAGACACGGTAATGTCTCGTGACGAGTTTACCGTATGTATAGCGTCGCGAGACCGGACCGTGTCTATATACGTGAGTCGGCAATTTGCGAGTGCTCGTTGAGATTGAATCTCAATAACGGCTGAACCGATGAAGTTCTGAATAAGCACAATCAATAGCTTGGGTTCGAAATGAATAATAAAAATGTCTTTATTTTTCCTCTACATGTCCTATGAGCGGAGATATTGCAATGCAAAGTTTAAATCTGGAAATTTACTTTTAAGAAACATTGTCGTTATTGTCATTATTATTATTAACGTCATTGTCGCCCGTTCATGTGTTGTACAGTTGCAATTTTTTACGCAAGAGGCGTTAGAGATCACCTCTGAATACATGTATATATCATACATTGCTCGCTCGCGAGATACCTTCTGATCGAAAGTGAGTAAGGGAGAGAACGAAATCGTGTGATCTCATCGCGCCTTTTCTTATTCGCTACATTCCAACTCGCACCATTCATCTATATGCAGGTATGAGACTGTTGAAATATTACGTATTTCGAATGACGATGATATAGACAGGAGAAGAAACAACGTTAACGAAGTATTAATCGTGCATCTGGGTTCACTGGCTGCTACCTTGGAGGCGCAAGTTGAATAGATTAAGGTTGCGTTCCGATATTCACTGCAAGTACTCAATATCTATAGTGCACGTGACGTATGCTATAGATTTCGAGCACTCGCAGTGAATATCGGAACGCACTCTAAGAGTATATGAGTTACAATCAAGGATGATGTAATGATATTGGATTTATTTCGAATGATATATGCTTAATAACAGATACTTAATTATTTTACATGCTAAATATGCATATAAATATACTTAAAAATATGCTAACATGCTTAAATATGCTCAATTATTTTATATGTTATAATATGCTAAATAACAGATACTTATATTATTTTTTATTTGGACAGCAGCAACATACAAGATTTTACAATTACAATATGATAGCTGAGCAACGCGCGCGCGTATGCACTCGCGACGCATTAAATATGTTAATGCACGAACGAGCTGTGACTTCAGTAGCGCAGCTGATATTTCATTTGCTGCGCGTCGATTTGATGGCAGTTTGTCCTGAACCAGACTACGGTGCACCTGTGAAAAACTAGAATCTCCAGGCGGAGTGAGAGTAACTTTGTTTGCACCGTGTTTCATGCGCATGTCTGTTGTGTACTACAACAAAATTACCTTTTAAAAAAAGGTATAAAAAATCGCCAAGTATACGCGCTCAAAGAAGATCTTCAAAAAAGAAATTTTGCACAAAATATCAATATATTTGTTTTAATTTGACAATACAAAATGTATGAAATCACAACAAATTTATCTTTGTACAAAAAAATTTATCTTTCCTACAAAAATAATAATATTAAAAAATGCGCCAACTGTAAGAAAATAATAATATCAAAAAATGCGCCAAGAATGGATGTTTAAATTTTTTCTAAAAAAATAATATTTAAAAATTGTGCCAACTATAAAAATAGATAGTTAAATAAAGTAAATTTATTTCTTTATTACTATTTTTTGGTCAGTGTTCATAGTATGATCTTATATATAAGATTGTTTGAATTTATCTTCAGATACTAATCATTTCATTGATTAGAGAGCATTTGAAGATGAACTTAAAAGATCTTAAAGATAAGATCGGACTATGAATACCAACTTTTGATATTATACTGTGCGCCGATATAAGGTTGCTGTGCGCCTATAAAAAACAATTGCGTCGATACAAAGAAGAAATAGGAAGAAGATAATAACAAATAAGTATTTTGGTAGAAATAAATATTTTAATACAGTTTTTAGATATAAATAAGTAATTTTATATATAAATGTTTAAAAACAACTAAAAAAATATTTTCTAAATAAGTATTTTATCGCACGTACACACGCAGTGAGAAAGAGAAAAAGAGAGAGAGAGTTAGGCAATTAAGATACATATTCAGTTTGACAAATAAATATTTTAATACAAATATTTTATTTTTTCAAAATACTTAGCGCTGCCAAACCGAATAAATATTTTAATTGTCAATCTTAATTGACTAACTTGAAGAACCAGAGAAGCCTTTCAGAGCATGTGTATGTGTGTGCGTGTGCGTGTGCGTGTGTGTGAGTGTGTCTTTTACTTTCTCTCTTGAGTATGCATGTGCATATTATAAAATAAAGATTAAATTAAGTATATATATATAAATAAGATAATATTTCAGTTTATAAGAAATTAGCTAATTAGTCTTAATATATCAAAGCAATTAATATATTTACTCGGTTTGGCAGCGCCAAGTATTTTTGAAAAAAATAAAATGTATTAAAATATTTATTTGTCAAACTGAATACGTATCTTAATTGCCTAACTCTCTCTCCTTTTCTGTCTTTCTCACTGCGTGCGTGCGTGCGATAAAATACTTATTTAGAAAATATTTTTTTAGTTGTTTTTAAACATTTATATATAAAATTAATTATTTATATCTAAAAACTGTATTAAAATATTTATTTGTACCAAAATACTTATTTGTCTGCTTATTATCTTTCTATTTCTTCTTTATATCGACGCATAGCAATTGTTTTTTATAGGCGCACAGCAACCAAATATCGGCGCACAGTAGCGAATAATATCAAAAGATAGTATTCATAATCCGATCTTATCTTTAAGATCGTTTTAAGTTCATCTTCAAGTGCTCTCTAATCAATGAAATGATTAGTATCTGAAAATAAACTCAAACAATGTTATATATAAGATCATACTATGAACACTGACCAAAAAATAATAAAGAAATAGATTTAGTTTATTTAACTACCTATTTGTATAATTGGCACTGTTAGGATTGCACCTTAATTTGAATAATTTGAATTACACGGCTTAAAGAGATCGACTGCTCCGGGCGCGCATGACCACAATCGAACTGGGATCATACCCCCACCACGAGGTTGTAGCCGAATGGTCACGTCGCGGGCTCAAGAAAAATACTCTCGCTCACAAGTACGAGGACAGGAGCTCTAAACGAAGCTAGAAACACGTCTCTTTCTTAACGTTACGTAGTCCGAAAGCTCTGCTGCACGCATCTCAAAAGCCGGCTACTCGGTTATTTTGTACAATTATGCATCTACTACGTAATAAACTGTTCATTCAAGTGAGGGAGTAGAATTAGTCTGTGAATCACAATCATTGGAAGCTCTCCAGCACTCCGGAGGCTCCTTCCTTGCTAATCAGCTCACGGAGAGCTCGGCGGAGCCGCAATTAACCGAGCGATTCAAAACATGGTCCTTCGAGCCGGATTGTTGGAAAATCTAAGCTGAATCGCGCGGTCAAGAAAGCCGAGATTTGTGAGGAACGTAACGTTCTGTATACGACTCGCAGACAACCGCTCCGAACGACGACGTCACTCAAGGACTCGCTCCGTAAACAATCTATTGTTTAGTCTGGAGTTACGAACAACTTTCGTTCTACTACATGGCAGTAGAAGTAAGAAGCAGATATTTGCACAAATTATACGTTAATCTATCGTAAATCGCTATCGTTCGAAAGATATGGCCAGTGCGAATAAATCCGTGTGCGAACAAGAAGATTGCATACGCTCTATTGAAAGGACCATTGAGAATTTCAAGAAAATCGGCCAGAAAAACTTCACTCCAGCGATCGCTCGGAGTCGGTTGTCCATTCTCGAAAAACTGTGGGAACGTTGCCAACGGCTACACGCGGAGATCACGGCGTCGGTGCCTGCTGCCGAACGGGCTTCTCACTCGTACCTCAAAGGGGATCGACTCTCAAAAGCGGAGGACGCCTACCTGGAAGCAACGGACTATCTAACGGAAACTGTAGATAAGTTGCTTAAAGCAATTGGAATAACCACTTCCAATGTTAGTCATTCGGTAATAAGCGAATGCCACGCCAACTCATCCATGCAATTATCGCGTATTGATGTACCGAAATTCTCCGGTTTGTATACCGAATGGCGTAATTTTCGAGATGTCTTTTTATCATTAGTTCATTCCAATGAAAGGTTAACTAACATTGAACGTTTACATTATTTGAAAACTTGTTTGGTAAGGGAAGCTAGCTCGATTTTGAAAAATACTGCAATTACGGACGCGAATTATCAATCTGCTTGGAACGAGCTGGAGGAGCGCTACGATAATCCTTGCGCGATAGCTAACGCTCATTTACGTACGATGCTGGATTTAACTCCGATGAAACAAGAATCAGCCTCCGAGTTGAAACGCATATATAGCTTTATGAAAGAAACGGTCCGTGCGTTGGATCACGTAAAACCTCGCGATTACGCGGTCGCTATCATCGCGCGTAAACTAGACTCTGACACGAAACGAGAATGGCAACTCAGTTTAGGTAAYTCGCGAGAACTTCCCACTTATGAAGTATTTAATGACTTTCTAGTCGGTAGACTACGAGCGTACGAGGACAACGACGATCCTCAARATAAAATGAATAAGTCACGTCGAATCGGAAACGCGAAGGCTCTCAACTCATCCGTCTCGCGACATAAGTGTGTATCGTGCGGCGAATTACACGCGCTATATCAATGTGCTAATTTTAAATCGCTCTCGACAGGCGAATGGAAGGAGCTTGTGAAACGACAGCGCTGTTGCTACAATTGTCTCGGAAAAGGACACGTGACGAACTCATGCCCTTCACTGAAACGATGTATGCGCTGCCAAAGCAAACATCACTCACTGCTACACGAAGCAAAAGGGAAAAACGAGGTTAAAACAAACGATATCACACCGGTGGATAATACTGCCGGTTCATCGGCGAGTGAAAAGGATTCCAAATCCGCGCTTACTCTGAAGGTACAAACCAACCTCTCYTATCGCGCTCCCRCTCCTGTCTTACTCGCTACGGCGAGAGTGCTAGTTCGTTCGGATCAAGGGCGCTCCGTAATGCTTCGCGCATTGATTGACTCAGGCTCAGAAGCCACCTTTATACATATCAGAACGAGCCGCTCAATCTCTGCAACTGAAAAGGTAAAAAATCCACGTTCGCGTAACTGGAGTAGGAGGTCGAACTAACTGCGTTTCTAAAAATTCGGCTCCGGTTCTGATAAGTTCCGGTAAAACCAAATCTGTCGTTGTCAAGGTCACCGCTCTGATCCTACCCAACCTTACTACTTGTAAACAGGTGCCAAAGGTAAAATTCGCCACCTTTCCTCATCTACAAGGTCTAGAATACGCTGACCCTAACCCCTCTAATCACGATCGCATCGAATTGCTAGTAGGCGCCGATGTGTATAGTCCCATACTAATGGACGGACTGCGACGAGGATCGCGATCCGAACCAGTGGCACAGAATACAATATTTGGCTGGATCCTATTCGGCCCTTGCGACGAGGGTAGCAGAACGCATTACGACAATCTTAACGGTGAAACGTCAACTGCTAGTTTTCATATGACGATCGCCCCCTCTCTCGACGACGATCTCAGACGTTTCTGGGAACTGGAGAAGCTATCTCCGGTTTCTCCTCTCTCTGAAGACGATAACCTGTGCGAAGCTATATTCTACTACTCACTCTCGTTCCTCTGACGGATGTTATATCGTCCGACTACCTTTCAAAAGAAACGCGGCAAAGGAATCCGGTAATTCTCTTCAGATAGCCACCAAGCTGTACTCCAAGCTGGAAGTACGCCTATCCAAGGGCATCAAAATGGCGGAGGAATATCGACGCTTTCTGAAAGAATATGAAGCCCTAGGGCACATGGCCCGGCTGTCTTCGGCGGATGTCAAGAAAACTCCAGCATTTTATCTACCGCATCACCCTCTCATACGGGAGAGCAGTTCCACTTCCCCGCTGAGGGTGGTATTCAACGCTTCCTGCGTGTCGAATAACGGGACTTCTCTAAATGATCTATTATTGATAGGACCTAAGCTGCAAGCCGATCTTCCGACTATTCTTTTGCGTTGGAGAACCCATCGATTAGTCTTCATCGCTGACATAGCTAAAATGTTCCGACAAATACTAGTACATCCCGAAGATGCCGACTATCAGAGGATCTTGTGGAGACCCTCCTCCGAGAGCGATATTTCGCATTACCGGTTACTCACAGTAACGTACGGCACAGCCCCCGCGCCATTCTTAGCAATGCGAGTTCTGAAACAGTTATGCCTCGACGAAGGAAAAAACTATCCGGCTGCCGTATCCGTCTTAAAGCACTCCATATACGTCAATGATGTGTTCGGAGAAGACGAAGTCTCCGTTCTGGAAATTCAAAATCAATTGACGTCACTGTTGAAGTTAGGTGGTTTTCACTTAAGAAAGTGGGCATCTAATTACGAGGAGCTCTTATTAAATATACCTTATCAAGACCGTTTAAACTCTGATGGCGTCTCCTTTCAGGAGGATTCAAAGCGCTCGGACTTTATTGGAATCCCTGCCGAGACTGTTTCTATTTTAATTTTCAGATTGCTCAAGATGACGAGCCCACCAAACGTTCCGTGCTGTCTCTCATCTCTCGTATTTTCGATCCGCTAGGACTTATCTCTCCGGTAGTCATATCAGCCAAAATAATGAGCTTCAAGAGCTCTGGCTGCTGAAAGTTGATTGGGATTCTCCTCTGCCAGCGGAGTTCTTGAGTCGGTGGAACCGATACTGCGAAAGCTTAACAAGCTTACGAGCTATTTCCATCCCTAGATGGACGAATCAGAGTAAAACAAACTGCGGCGTTGAATTACACGGATTCGCGGATGCATCGAATAGAGCCTACGCGGCTGTGGTCTACGTGAGAGTCTTAGCTTCGCTTGAAGAATACCTTGTGATGCTTATAATGAGTAAAACTAAAGTAGCACCGGTTAAAACAATAAGTATTCCGAGATTAGAGCTCTGCGCCGCAGTTCTACTCGCTCGACTCATAAAACATATTCTACAAGCTTTTGATAAAGATTCTATTCCAGTATACTGTCCGATTCTATCGTTACGTTGTCCTGGATTAAGCAGCATCCATCCTGCTGGAAAACATTCGTAGCGAATCGTGTGTCGGAAATTCAAACACTCATCCCGAAAGCAAGATGGGGACATGTATGCTCCAAGCAGAACCCYGCTGATTGCGCCTCCAGAGGCGTGGAACCKGCGCTCTTGCGAGACCATCCTYTATGGTGGAAAGGACCTTCTTGGTTGAGTCAACACACCAYCGCGTGGCCRGAGCCTCTAAATACATTAGAGAATGAAGATTCCGAAGAGCGAACAATTCGAATATTAAATGCTGACTGCGACGCTTCAGAGTGGAGTCTGCCAAAAGAGATCTCCTCGTGGCCTCGACTCTTACGTGTCACTGCTTTCTGCATGATGTTTGTTGACAAACTCATCCGCCGTTCGAGTCTTTCCGGCTCAGTCGGACAGTACGCAGCTATTCCTTCCGAAGCCACCCTGACTTGTTACATAAAACGAGCGCGTTTGCATTGGATCCGTCACGCTCAGCGGACAAACTTTCGCGCCGAGTTGTGTGCGCTAAAAAACGGATAATTGCTTCCACCCTCGAGCAGGTTGAGGAAACTGGATCCTTTCTTGGATCCGAACGAATTGATTCGCGTTGGAGGCGCCTGAATCTCTCTTCGCTCTCGTATTCGGAAAAACATCCAATAATTCTCCCCCGTCACCGAATTTCTGAGCTGTTGGTCGAACAAACTCACCTACACTGTCTCCATGGCGGGCCGCAGATAACTCTCAGAGTGCTGCGTCAGGAATTCTGGATTCTGAATGGACGTGGGTTACTCAAACTGTTAATACATAAATGCGTCATCTGTACTCGCTACCGAGCGAGACCAGTCTCTCAAATTATGGGCAATCTACCTATCGAACGTATATCTCAGTCACGCCCATTTCAAAATGCTGGTGTCGACTATGCCAGACCCGTTTCAGATTTTAGCTTTCGTGGGTCGTGGAAAGCGAACTTACAAAGCTTACATAGCTCTCTTTATATGTCTCTGTACTCGTGCAATTCATTTAGAACTAGCTAACGACTATTCCTCCGACGGCTTCTTAGCGGCCTTCAAGAGGTTCGTCGCTCGACGCTGACTTCCGTCCGTGCTGTTTAGCGATAACGGGACCAACTTTCAAGGAGCGGAAAGGACATTGAACCAGGCTTTCAAGGCCTTAATGAAGGATCGCGACCTACAGGCGCATTTAGCCTCGGACGGTATCACCTGGAAGTTTATGCCCCCCTCCACCCCGCATTTCGGCGGCCTGTGTGAGGCCGGAGTAAAATCTGTTAAGCATCACTTAAAAAGAATTATAGGGACTCATACGTTGTCCATTGAGGAATTCTCCACTTTATTGACTCAGATAGAGGCCTGCCTAAACTCGCGCCCCATATGTGCTCTCAACGATGATCCGAACGACCTCTCTCCTTTAACCTCTGGGCATTTCTAGGTAGACCTTTGATTGCGATACCTGAAGAGTCAGTGCTGGATTTAAAAGAATCCAGACTTAATCGTTGGCAGCGTTTGCGTCGCCTACATGAGCAATTTTGGAGACTCTGGACAAAGGATTACTTACATTCTTTGCAACAGAGACACAAGTGGCAACAGCGCGGTCCTAATCTATCCATAGGTGATTTCATAGTACGAGATGACTTGCTACCGCCGACGAAGTGGAAGTTCGGGCGAGTACAAGGTTTATACCCGGACGCTGAGGGACAGGTACGAGTCGTGGATGTCAAGACCGCCAGTGGCATTTACAAACGCCCGATTGCTAAGCTGTGTCGATTACCTGTCAAACAAACCTAGACTTATAAGGCAACGACTAGCCGCACGGCGGGCGGCGCTATTGTACCCTTAATTTTGTATCATATCTATATCTTGTTTGTCATGTATTATTGTACTATTAACGTCGTTTAGGAACGATTAAACATTCTGTTGGATGCCGCCGATGATATACGCGGTAGTCTAACTTAAGGGCTTCTATTCTCGTTAAGCTTCAGTGTAATTCTCCATTTAATGACGCTTATTTCGTATCACAGATACGAGGCGAGCGGTATGTTAGGATTGCACCTTAATTTGAATAATTTGAATTACGCGGCTTAAAGAGATCGACTACTCCGGGCGCGCATGATCACAATCGAGCTGGGATCGTACCCCCACCACGAGGTTGTAGCCGAATGGTCACGTCGCGGGCTCAAGAAAAATACTCTCGCTCACAAGTACGAGGACAGGAGCTCTAAACGAAGNCGGACAAACTTTCGCGCCGAGTTGTGTGCGCTAAAAAACGGATAATTGCTTCCACCCTCGAGCAGGTTGAGGAAACTGGATCCTTTCTTGGATCCGAACGAATTGATTCGCGTTGGAGGCGCCTGAATCTCTCTTCGCTCTCGTATTCGGAAAAACATCCAATAATTCTCCCCCGTCACCGAATTTCTGAGCTGTTGGTCGAACAAACTCACCTACACTGTCTCCATGGCGGGCCGCAGATAACTCTCAGAGTGCTGCGTCAGGAATTCTGGATTCTGAATGGACGTGGGTTACTCAAACTGTTAATACATAAATGCGTCATCTGTACTCGCTACCGAGCGAGACCAGTCTCTCAAATTATGGGCAATCTACCTATCGAACGTATATCTCAGTCACGCCCATTTCAAAATGCTGGTGTCGACTATGCCAGACCCGTTTCAGATTTTAGCTTTCGTGGGTCGTGGAAAGCGAACTTACAAAGCTTACATAGCTCTCTTTATATGTCTCTGTACTCGTGCAATTCATTTAGAACTAGCTAACGACTATTCCTCCGACGGCTTCTTAGCGGCCTTCAAGAGGTTCGTCGCTCGACGCTGACTTCCGTCCGTGCTGTTTAGCGATAACGGGACCAACTTTCAAGGAGCGGAAAGGACATTGAACCAGGCTTTCAAGGCCTTAATGAAGGATCGCGACCTACAGGCGCATTTAGCCTCGGACGGTATCACCTGGAAGTTTATGCCCCCCTCCACCCCGCATTTCGGCGGCCTGTGTGAGGCCGGAGTAAAATCTGTTAAGCATCACTTAAAAAGAATTATAGGGACTCATACGTTGTCCATTGAGGAATTCTCCACTTTATTGACTCAGATAGAGGCCTGCCTAAACTCGCGCCCCATATGTGCTCTCAACGATGATCCGAACGACCTCTCTCCTTTAACCTCTGGGCATTTCTAGGTAGACCTTTGATTGCGATACCTGAAGAGTCAGTGCTGGATTTAAAAGAATCCAGACTTAATCGTTGGCAGCGTTTGCGTCGCCTACATGAGCAATTTTGGAGACTCTGGACAAAGGATTACTTACATTCTTTGCAACAGAGACACAAGTGGCAACAGCGCGGTCCTAATCTATCCATAGGTGATTTCATAGTACGAGATGACTTGCTACCGCCGACGAAGTGGAAGTTCGGGCGAGTACAAGGTTTATACCCGGACGCTGAGGGACAGGTACGAGTCGTGGATGTCAAGACCGCCAGTGGCATTTACAAACGCCCGATTGCTAAGCTGTGTCGATTACCTGTCAAACAAACCTAGACTTATAAGGCAACGACTAGCCGCACGGCGGGCGGCGCTATTGTACCCTTAATTTTGTATCATATCTATATCTTGTTTGTCATGTATTATTGTACTATTAACGTCGTTTAGGAACGATTAAACATTCTGTTGGATGCCGCCGATGATATACGCGGTAGTCTAACTTAAGGGCTTCTATTCTCGTTAAGCTTCAGTGTAATTCTCCATTTAATGACGCTTATTTCGTATCACAGATACGAGGCGAGCGGTATGTTAGGATTGCACCTTAATTTGAATAATTTGAATTACGCGGCTTAAAGAGATCGACTACTCCGGGCGCGCATGATCACAATCGAGCTGGGATCGTACCCCCACCACGAGGTTGTAGCCGAATGGTCACGTCGCGGGCTCAAGAAAAATACTCTCGCTCACAAGTACGAGGACAGGAGCTCTAAACGAAGCTAGAAACACGTCTCTTTCTTAACGTTACGTAGTCCGAAAGTTCTGCTGCACGCATCTCAAAAGGCTACCCGGTTATTTTGTACAATTACGCATCTACTACGCAATAAACTGTTCATTCAAGTGAGAGAGTAGAATTAGTCTGTGAATCACAATCATTGGGAGCTCTCTAGCACTCTGGAGGCTCCTTCCTTGCTAATCAGCTCACGGAGACTCGGCGGAACCGCAATTAACCGAGCGATTCAAAACAGGCACAATTTTTTAATATTATTATTTTTTTAGAAAAAATTTAAACATCCATTCACAGTTGGCGTATTTTTTTATATTATTTTTGTAGGGAAGATTTTTTTGTTTTTTTTTGTACAAAGATAGATTTGTTGTGATTTCATATATTTTGTATTGTCAAATTAAAACAAATATATTAATATTTTGTGCAAGAATTCTTTTTTGAAGATCTTCTTTGAGCGCATACTTGGCGCTTTTTTGTACCCTTTTTTAAAAAGGTAATTTTGTTGTGATTTCACATATTTTGTAGTAATACATAATATATAAAAAGCTTTAGTATTTCTAGAACAATATAGACTGGTATGACTTTCTTTAATACACGAACTATTAGGAAATAATAACATTCATTACTTTGTACGATTGTTTAACTATTAATACTGTAAAGTTCAAAATAGTAGACATCCAGTAAACTTACGTATTGCTTTTACTATTCAACATTCTTATGACATGATGCAAATATTTAATATGTAGTGGTTGTTATTAATTAATAAATTAGACACTTTATTTTAATCAAAAGTGTCGAAATTAATCGAAATTAATTTTATTCTAAGAAAGTAATGTAACATGCGGGTACAAAATAGAAGACAATTCTAACAATCTATGTACAGTCTTACACGTCTCGTACACACTATTCTTGTTCACGGCTACGGACTCTCTCTCGTCGGCTCGAGAAGACCTTTTCCTCGTCACCTCGGTTTCCGATTATATTTTCATGTCTTCGCAGATTTAAAAGTGTCGGTTGGGTCGTCAACCGATAATCGACAATCATCGCAGAGATGAGAGTCATAAATATTTGTCACTTTGCCGATCGCGCAAAGATACATGTTTTCGTGAGTTTATCAGTCGTTATATTCAAATATCATATAATAGCAATAAGTACGCACAAAATAAATTTGATTTTTGTAATAACGATTTTTTCCCTACAAATATGCTATGTAAAAAAAGCCATCACTATTTCTCGTTCGTCGTTTTTTGAAAATTTTGATTCAACAAAATGTATCCCAAAAAATGAATATCGTTGAATTAAAAAATAAGGTGAATATTTTACTTTATTTTAATATTTTTCATGTTATATTTCTGTTCTCTGAAAATCTTTTTTGTAGCAAATAATAGCGTTTTTCATTGGCAGAAGTGCGCACTTAATGCGCACTAAATGCAGAAATTCAGCACGGCGTCCAATAAACGGCGTTGATTTTGATGCAAAATGCACTCAATGCGCACTAGTTCTACCAATGAAAACCGCTATAAATGAAAAATGCTATAAAAAAATCGTAGTCTTTATTTCTAATAAATTAAAACATGTATCTTGTGTGTAATATAATATAAATATTTATAAATTAGTTGAATAAATGATAAAAGTACTTTTTTAATTTCTAAAGTTAGTTTTAAAGTTTTCTTTATTTATTTGATAGAATATATTCTGTACACATTTAACACGCATGCCTTACATGACGCATTAAGATGAGGTCTCTCTGAGCGCGTCACGCGTCGCTTCATCCGTTGTGTTACGAATTAATCAATAAAAATATTCCATTTTTTATTGCATTATTTACCATAACATTCGTTTCATTGATTAATTCCATAACGTGATGAATGACGTGACGCATGACGCGCTCAGTGAAAATTCACCCTTACATAAGGCGTACGTCTTTGTCCACTCTACGTGGTTGATTAATGATAGTGAGCCAGATAAAAGTCCGCTGTTAAAGACGCCCGCAGCAGTTGTGTTTACAGCGACGTAATATTTTACAGTAATAATCGCACAACTTTCTATCGTAAATTAGTTCAACGTAAGGATGCCGTCCCATAACGCGTATTGCTGTACGCGCGTATTCGCGTATCGAAGTTTCGACCAATCGCTGATGTTCCGCCGTTTTATGTACGCGTCAATTTTGTTTTAATGTCCCATGCAGCGGATCGCGCGTAAGCGAATTAGCGGATCGCCAATCACAAAATCGTTCTGTTAGATCTGCTTG
Organism: Cephalotes varians; assembly: GCA_037157785.1. Lineage (NCBI taxonomy): Eukaryota > Metazoa > Arthropoda > Insecta > Hymenoptera > Formicidae > Cephalotes > Cephalotes varians. The sequence goes on along the minus strand of JANQDE010000400.1, from coordinate 58,904 downwards.
CAAAATTATATTTAAAGTTGTAACGGTAGCCCGTTAATAAGGTAAATTATTCCGATTTTTACGCGATCTCCTCCTTTCCGTTTTTCGACGCGGCGCAACCGGCTCCGATTCGCGCGCGCCGATCTTCCGTCTCTTTCTTGACGCGGCACGGTCGACTTCGATTCACGCGCGGATTTTTCTTTTCGTATATCTCGCTCTCCATTCTTCTCCATTCTTTTCCATTCTTTTTTTGATGCATTTCGGAATGCATATTTGCGGCGTGGGCGGCTCCGAATTA
>JANQDE010000400.1:25582-52374 GCA_037157785.1 Cephalotes varians | reverse complement strand
AAAACTATTGTACCAAACTTAAGTACATATGTATGAAGAGAAAACTATTGTACCAAACCCAAGAATATGTGTATATATTTCAAATATATATATATATATATATATATATATATATCTCAATCGAATAAAAGATTTAATTACAAAAAATTAAAAAGGTAATAATACAAAATAAAAAGATTTAATTTAAATAAAATAATTTTTATGTAAAAAAACTTGACGCTGCTAAACTTAATAAAGTGAACAACAAGATAAATTAATGTAATAATAAATTTAATGTAAATGTTATATTGAATAAAAACAAAGTTTATTGTTTATTGTTTTATCTTTATTAAAGCGAAATTTCTCGTTTTTATTACAAGGTCTAGTAGCGCCAAGTTTTTTTACATAAACATATTTTTATTTAAATTAAATCTTTTTATTTTGTATTATTACCTTTTTAATTTTTTATAATTAAATCTTTTATTCGATTGATTTATTTCTTGATTTTTCCCGGATAGAGTTTGTGAGAAAAATTGTTGGATGTCGAGGAGAGACCAAACCATGACCCTGACAATATCCTTAAACCCATATTTTCATGACCATTTCAAGATCAAGTGGGGATTTTTAATAAAATTTTATGCTAGGGATAAAAGTAATTTCCTCTAAATCGACCTAGCGTGAGTTGGGCTGTTTGTTGATTCGCACTTACCTAGACAACCAAGGGGCCTAACACAGAACTGGCTACTTACCTTGGTGAAGAGATGACCCACCAGTTACATAGTGCAAAACCCTGCCCCACAGCTACCTTGGTTCAGCGCTTAAGCCTTCCCATCTACAAGGTCCTACAGCTCCTAGGGAAGGTATGTGACCCAGCCAGTGAAGGCAAGGTCGTGTGGTGACCCAGCCAGGGAAGGCAAAGTCGTGTGGTGACCCAGCCAGTGAAAGCAAGGTCATATGGTGACCCAGCCAGTGAAGGCAAGATCGAGTGGTGACCCAGCCAGTGAAGGCAAGGTCGTGTGGTGACCCAACCAATTAAGACAAGATTGCATTGTTATCAGCTCTCTCCGCATGGAGAAGATGCTCAAAGTGTGCACCATTATTTTCTAAGCATAACAGTAATCGATGGCGAAAGTTACGTTGTACATTTTCAAGCATTAAAGGAGTCATCGCTTCACAGGCTCTTCTTATTCTTTCCATCATATTCAATCTTGTCGTTCAGAGCTTCACTATACACTGCATCTTTAACGTATCCCCATAAAAAGAAATCAAGGGGGTTCAAATCCGATCTCGGAGGCCACAGAACTAGTCCACCTCGCCTTATCCACCGATTTGGGAATCTTTGATTCAAAAACATCCGTACAATACGAGCATAATGAGCAGGAGCATCTTGTGGATACCATAAATTTTGTCTAACTGCAAGGGGAAAATTCTCTAGGTATGCTGGCAAATTATTTTCGAGGAATTCTAAATACATTGGACTATTAATTGTATGTTCAAAAAAATGAGGTCCAATGATTTGACCATTGCAAATGCCTACCCATACGTGTAAACTCCAACGATGTTGATTAAGCACCTCACGATACCAATGTGGATTTTCTGGTGACCAATAGTGGCAATTATTTTTAACGGCCATTACGATCTCTGAAAGAAAGAAAAAAAAGCAGAATCTTTTCTTCGAAAGAGATTCCGCTCTTCTTAAAGAGTGACCGCAAAATCGGTAGTTTTTTTTATTCGGTAGCCTATTTTTATTCCCGCGATTTTGGAACTGAATTTTGTGTCAAATAATGGCTTATAATGAGACATTAATCATAACAAAGTTTTCAAGTTGAGTCTATAATTGGTTTAAGAGATATGAGGAATCAAAGTTGTCAAAATTCGTTAAAGCGTCAGTCCATACGTTTTGAAGCACGAATATTTATGTCTGTCTAATAATTTAAAATTTTGTATCCGGAGGTTTTGCTGGTTACTGACAACAAATTTGAAATAAAATTTTCCAAAAAAATTCAAAATGACCGATTTAATATAGCGAACATATATTTTTAAAATCTTTTAATTTCTATGAAAAATAAATGTTTCTTCGCTTATTATATAAGTCTGAAGTCAGATATTCAGGAAAAAATGACTGACCCAATATGGTGGACAAAAATTAAAAAACATTTTTATTTAAAAATAAATCATAAGTGAAATACTCGATAAGTATTCAGTCTATCAAAGTTAATCTTAAATATAATTATAAAATAATCATAAAATCATAAAATAATTTTTTTAAATAAATAATTTAATTATTTTTATGATTCTATGATTATTTTACAATTATATCATAAAATCATAAATTTTTATTATTAATTTTTATTATAAATTTATATTAGTTAATCATAAAATAATTTTTATGAATTCTCACAGTTTATATTAGAATGCTAATTGAAAAAAATCTCAATTTAGATTATACAAATTAAAATAAAACGAATAAAAAGTTAATATCGCCACTGCTGTCGGCGCGGCGGCGGGCCGTTAGGCGCATAGATGTAGTTGCTGCGGCGAAGTTAGTTGTTGCGCTTGCGGATAACAACTGATACTGAGTATTGCTATGTTAATGACATAAACGACGGAGCATTCGCAAAAAAACTCTTAATCGCAATCCTGCAGATTTTATTTTTTTAGATTTTTTTAGAACAATTTTTCTAATCAGTTCTTTTTAGAACTACTTCTGCAAACAGTTTTCTTTAGGACTACTCCAAATCAATCTTTTCAAGATTATCCGATGTACAAATCCATCCTTTTGAGTTCCTTTTTTTTACTTTTATAGATTTAGTTCTTTTTTATTTTCGTAATTTTTTTTATCATTTCTGATTTCATCTTTCAACATTTTCAACGTTTTTTTACTATATAATGCCTTAAATCATTTGCTTAGGCTGCGAAGAGCAAAAACGAATGAAAGGTGACAAATTTTATTTTGTTGACAGCATTCCAAATTGCTTGTTATTAACAACTTGCGACAAACTTATAACACAAAAAAACGAAAATTAGTTGAAGTAAGCAATATTCCACCAAACAGCAAAGTCTGTCAGATGTGTGTCACATGTTATAAACTGAGTAAAAAACCGTGCGTGTCATCGCCTCCCTCTAATTAAAACGAGCCTGATTTATCTATTTATCGAGAGGGAATTAATTGCTATAGCCGATGTACATTTAACTGCAAAGATATTGAAAATCTGATTTCAGTTCCAAACATGATTCGCAATGAGCTATTTATGAATTATAAATTTTTAGCTTAATATAATGGCCGTATGTGCAGGAAACATGTAGGCATTACTAACTATTGACCACTTGTCAAGCAAGTCTCACAAGAAGTGAGTGTTGAAGAGTAGAGAATAGTCAGTGATCTCATGTATGAAGAATTGAAAAACAACGACAATTATATTCAATATTGACAAAATTGATTCTATGAACGATGAGACATTTAAAACACGGTTTTTTTACGATAAAAAAAAATTCCAGCAAATCTGTTGTTTCATCAAAACTTGTGAGCTAAAGCATGTTGCTGTTTTTCTGTGCAAGTTACGTACTGCCCTTTTTAATAACCAACTAGCTCTTTGTTTGGAGTTTGCGAGCGAACGATTACATTAATTTAGCAAGAGAGTATTTTCATAAGAATTTAGTCCCAAAATTCATTAATTACAACAATCGCTCAGTATTGATCGCTCATAATACTCCAATAGCAAAAACATTGTTTGATATTCCCGATGATAAAACTTGTAGTATATTTGATGCCACCATCTTGCAAAAATCGAAAAATTATGCGGGACAAAAGTAGTTATGGAGTGAGCAGAAAAAAATTCGACATTCGTCAAACCTATGGTGGGTTGTTCGCCTGATGATTGGGTACATTTGTTCTTGGATCATTTGACGCAACTCACAATGACGCAACTACTAATATTACAAGATTGTTTCAGTAGATATTCAGATGAAATGAACACCACTCATGAAGGCGACATTTTAATAGATAGAGGTTTTCGTGATGTTGTGAATTTTTTAACTATCAACAAGAAATTGCATGTTTATTGTGCCGAACTTGGTCAACTTGATACTATTGAAGCAAATACTTCAAGATTTGTCACGAAATGTCGCTGGGTAATAGAACAAGTTTTTGGTCGATTTAAAAAGAAAAATCTTTTCATAATGCAACTTTGATAAACGATTATGAATCTCTCCAAATTGCTTTTGCCCTTTTAAACTTATTCCATAGACCGATTTTAAGTGACACAAGTTATGAAGACATTGCGCATATAATGAAATCTCGAGTGAATATTACAAACCGTTTAAAAATCGTTGTTCAGGAATTCAATCTTTCTCAAGTTAATCACCATATCTTGAACTTGAATATACAGCAATTGATAAGAAAGAAAATAATCAACAACTTCAATTTTCTCAGCTCACAATAGATGATTTATATTATCTCAGCCTCGGTCCATATCAAATAAGAAATGCAATCTTATATTATGCAGAACATCAAAAAGAGGGAACTTTTCTGTTGCGAAAGTTTGAACCAAATCCTAGCCATCCAACTGCAGCCTTTACAAGACTATACAAGGTATAGAATTTCAGTTGAAAATCCATTGCTAGTCAAGGTCTACTGAAATCTCAATACCGTGGTGCAAAATACCATCACATATTTGTACCCATGGATAAAGCTAAAACAGAACGAGATTCAGTTACAGAATACTATTGTACATGTGAAAGTGGTGCTAGAACTATCGGCTGTTGCAGTAACATTATGACAATTGTGTGGTTCCTTGGATATGGCCAATATTATGGGATAAATATACCCAATCGTGATATGTGTAATGTACCCATAACCATTAATAAGGAACATCAAGAAAACTAAATATTAGTATGTGTTTTCATTGTAGATCGATTTACAGAACAAAATTCGACAATATTACAAACAGAAATAGAGACAGACGGAGACAAAGACAGAGAGACGCAGTGACAGAAACAGTCAGAGACAGACAGAGACAGATATAGGCAGAGATAGACAGATACAGAAATAGAGAAATAAAGGCTGAGGTAGACCAAAGACAGAAAAGACGGAAAAATGGACAGACAGATTGGATGAAGATTGCATTACATTGTTCGGTATACAGTGTAATTAGCGATATTAATTATTTTTATTTGTTATAATCTGAATTTAGATTTGGATTATATTCAGATTTATAATTAGAGACCGAAAAAATCTAGATATTTTTCATAGAAATTAAAATATTTTTTAAATATATGTCCGCCATATTAAACTGGCCATTTTTTTTTTTTTTTTTTGGAAAATCTGATTTTAAATTTGTTGTTAGCAGCCAGTAAAATCCCTGGATATGAAGTTTTGAATTATCGGATAGATATAAAAGTTTGTGCTTCAAAACATATGGGCTGACGTTTTAATGAATTTTGACTACTTTGACCCCTCATATTTCTTAAATCAATTATAGGCTTAACTTGAAAATTTGTTATGATTAATGTCTCATCATAAGCTATCATTTGACACACAATTCAGTTCCAAAATTGCGGGACCAAAAATGGACTAATTTTGCGGTCACTCTTTATTCGCCAATTTATTACTTTCGACGAAACTTTCTGAAGTTTTCATATGTAGAGAGTTTTAGGTCATTAACAATCAAATTCCTTTGTAAAATGAGAATCTATCGCATCATTTGTCCTGCTTTCTTCGATCTTATTAGAGAGGCGATACACGTTTTTGCCTTGAAATTTACGATATCTATAATTTGTGTCCGCGCGAATTATCGCACATATGTCCCTCTTATATCACGGCTCATTAACGCTAATTAGTTAATTAGTTTAATAGTGGACACGTAATACAAGTATGCGGGCTTGACTTACCGCTACTGAGCCATATCGTCAATCTTTCCCGCGTATTTAGTAAAGCTGGGGAACTCTTATCGCGGGATTTAAAGTGAAATCAAATCTCTTTAAGCTCCGAGCGTTCTTACTGGAATTCATTTCCTGTCGTATTAATGGCCTTCGAAAGTAAGGTAGTATGTAGAAACATCGGATTGATTACATAGATATTTTCCGCATATTTTTGCGCTGTCCCGTAGCAGGAACTACCACACGTAAACTGAAACTCGTACATAACGCTACTTTGAACATAATGCAATATGATAAATTGTCGCCCAAGGCAGCTGGCATTATAATCTATTATGTACTGATAGCACGAGGAGTCTTTAAAAGCAGTCGAATTTGCCTTTATTTTTTTAATAGTTCAGTTGTGACATTTTTATATTAATAACAATGAGATATAAACCGACCAATTATTGATGAAGAACGTTTCACAAATCTCTAATTAAATCATTCAATATGTAGAATCAAATGATTATAATGCCTTTTCAGAAATATAGGTTTTATAACGGTATTTACCTTTTTCGGTCTTCCTCGAACAGATTAAATTCCAAACTGTGACGCTATCATGAAGATGAAAGTTGTGCGTATAATACGTATCATAAAGAGAAAGGTATATACGGAATTAATAAACCGATCGTTAGCTATGCGATTGCCGCATTTATCTCGCGATGCGACTCATGGCATCGAGCAAACTCATCTAATTGGATGGCGCGCAAGTATTTCGTAATGTTCGGTGTCTAATGAATCTAATCGCTTGAATATATCGTAGAAGGTGAATGACCTGCTCGAATGCGCCGAGACAGACTTGGCGGTCTAACAATCACCGCAAAATTACATTAGATGTCCAAATAAGCTATACTGTCCTCGGAATTACAGGGTTTACCAAAAGTGTGGAAACCTCTAAATAACTTTTGTAAAAATGAAAATATCAAAAAACGGTAAAATACGTATTTTGATTTATCAAAAATGTTACCAATTGACATAGATACCTACTGATCATCCCTCACCTCCAGATAAAGAGGGGTAAGAGAGAATTGAAAATTTTAAATTGGATTAAGGGTTGAGGGGAGGCTTATTTGAAAGATTTTTTTATAACAAACACACTCCCAAAATTTCAAGTCGTTACGACACCATTCAAAATGGCAGCCGGTCAAATGCCGAAATTTCATGCATTTAGCGTTATCCAGGATCAACTGCGTGGAAGTGGCATGAATCTGATCCTTTGTGTGCGTGCGTGCGTGCGTGCGTGCGTGCGTGCGTGCGTGCGCGCACGCGCGCGCGCGCGCGCGCGCGTGTGTGTGTGTGTATGTGTGTGGATCGTTCGGTCGTACGATCGTAAGATGTATTTGGATGATAACGGTTAATTTCTGCTTGCTTAAAACTGAAGTTAAAAGGTGAAAGTTAATGAAAACATATGTATGCACGCACACACACGTGTACATCTTATGATTAATAAATTAAAAATTAAACGTTTTAAAAATGGCTGGTGAATTGTCGGAACGTGAAAGAATCACTATTCTCATAATGTGTGGATGGAATGATAACGAACGATCGTACTCTGCTGTCGTTCGATTATTTAATGATACGTATCCGAACCATCGAATTAATAAGTCCACTGTGTTAAAAACAATAGAACGTTTTAGAAAAACTGGTAGTGTAAAAAATCTCTAAATCAAGGAAACCATCGTCTGCAACTAACAAAGAACAACAACTTGATGTTCTGCAGACATTTATTAAAAATCCTAATTCTCGTGTTAATAGAGTCGCTCAAAATTCACGACATTGCTCCCATGTCGGTTTGAAGAATTTTAAAGAAAAACAAGTTCCATCCATATAAATAGCAATACGTTCAAGAATTGCACGGATGCAATTTATAAAACGAAGATGAGGAGCGCCGTATACGTTTCTATGAAAGAATGATGGCACTAATAGATGTCCAGCACATCTTCCCTTATCAAATTGTTTTCATAGACGAAGCAACTTTCACCTTAACGGGAGAAGTTAATAATAAAAATTTTCGTTTCTGGTACAATGAGAATCCGTTGAGTTCGGGAAACTCACACACATCCATAAAAAATAAATATATGGTGCGGAATAATAGATGGCTATTTAATAGGGCCGTTTTTTTTTCTTTTTTTTGAAGAAAATCTGAACGCTCAAAGGTATGAGAGACTACTTGTAGATCACTTGTAGATCAAATAATTCCAGTCATATAAAATACTTTTCCAAATATTTTCGAAGAAATATGGTTTCAGCATGGAGCTTCTGCTCATTTTGGTGTAGGATCACGTATTTTAAATGATACTTTTCCGGTACGGTATGGATAGGATAGAAGGAACAGAAATGAGGGAGGTGAAGATTGGCCATCTCGGTCACCGGATCTAACTCCTCTTGATTAAATAATATCTATGGGGATACCTGAAGAGTAAGGTTTACAGAACAAACCCTGAAAGTATCCACGAATTAATCCAGCGAATAAGGGATATAATGGTTTTGATACCTTTTGAAACGAATCGTAGAGTCATTTCTGCATTCTATCAAAGATTGGCATATTGTCAGGAAGGAAATGGCAGCCACTTTCAGCATTTACTTTAACACTGAAACACAGAGCAAAAGATTTTGAACCATTAAGGAGAGGAAATGGCAATATTCAAACATCTGATGCAACCTAACCTGACCACTGTATACACACGCAGACGCGCGCGCGCACGCACACGCACACACACACACACACACACACACACAAGGAATCAGATTCATATCACTTTCACGCAGTTGATCTTGAATAACGCTAAATGCATGAAATTTCGGCATTTAAGTGGCCACCATTTTAAATGAGGGTATCGTAACGACTTGAAATTTTAGGAGTGTGTTTGTTATCAAAATATCTTTCAAATGAACCCCCACTCGATCCTTAGTCCAATTTAAAATTTTCAACCCTCTTTTACCCCTCTATACCTGGAGGGTGAGGGATGATCGGTATCCTTGTCAAAGGATAACTTTTTTGATAAATCAGAATAAGTACTTTACCATTTTTGATATTTTCATTTTTACAAAAGTTATTTAGAGGTTTCTATACTTTTAATAAATGTATAAAAATTCAAGTAAAAACTTTAGATATCAATCTTGATTTTTTTCTTATAACGCTTTTGTGTTTTCGTTTTATCGATTAATATGTTTTAAGTGCACTTTTCTTATTTTCCAATACAAAAAAGTACGTTGAAATGAGAATAAAATAATGAGATTAAATAGTGACGCGCGTTTCATATAAAAAATATGCGTTACTACTCCATATAATACCCCATTTATGATTCGTTTTTTCTGTTTCTGATTCAACTTGGATTCGGCTTTCTTCAGCTTCTTGACGTCTATTTTCCGTCTATGTTTTGTAATAACAACAAACAATATTAATATACAAATGCCTACAAATGCCTACAAATAAAGTAATTAAACGTGAAGCTAATATAAGAAAATAATAAAGAAATATTAATAAAAGAAAAATTTATACAAATAATATATTAAATATCTGTTATTAAGCATCTATCATTCGAAATAAATACAATATACAATACCATTACATCATCCTTGGGTGTAACCCATATACTTTTAATCTATTCGACTTGCGCCTCTTCCCCTTCTTTTTCTTCTTCCTCTTTCATAATAGTGTTGATTAAATTGATCTCCTAAATGCATCAAAAATTCCATAAATCCATTTGCTCTATGTTGTCTGATGGTTCTTGTTCCTCTTCCTTTCCATTTTTTTCGCTGTTACACAAAAAAATAAGTAAAAAATTTTAATATAATTAAATATAAATAATTATATAATGTAAATTATATATTATATATTATATATTAGTAGTAGTAGTAGTATTAGCGAATTGGCGGGTGGGCCTACAAAAAACCCTAGTGTCACCTAGATTTTTTTAAAGTTCCTCTGTGATTCCGCTGGTTAACAGGGCTAGCAGTCCCAGCCTAGTGTTCGACACCAGGCTTCGAAGATTGTTCTTACCTTTTCTACAGATCCCAGGTTTTCAGAAATGGTCCTAAGTAGTATAACTAAAAGAGTTCTAACTCAGGAGCTCTGAGGGGTATGCGGGGAGCTCTCCGGGGCGAAGGGTATGACGTCACGAGGGAGGGGGGTCTCCGGGGCATAGCGAAGGAGGCAGAAAGGGAAGGAATGATAATCCTTCTTAGTACTGAGTCACAATGGGGCCTTAGGAATGCGTGACTAATAAAAATCCCTTTATATTGAATAGGCCACAACCGGAAAAGGAAGAGGAGAGAGGAATAAGCCAAAGGCAGACACTGATTTTTTTTTTCGTCTAGATTTTTTCCTAATTCTTGGTATGTAATTCTTTGTTCCCTAATCCTCTCCGGTCTGTGTCTGAACCCTTAGGAGGATATGATTAAGGATGTCCCTCGTCATGTTTGGCAGATTTTCTCGAAAATGTCGATGTGGTTGGAAAGAGACAAGAGAGAAAATATAAAAGCGGGCAATATTGCAGTAGTGGACGTTCATGATGTGCGACTGAGTCTCTCTTTAAGAATTTCTAAGAGTTTCTAAGAGTTTCTAAGTGTGAATGATAGAAGTAAATATAACCGATGAAGATCTTATGAATATTGTAAATGAAGTATTTGAAGAAATGGAAGTAGACAATATAATTGAAGAAATGGACGGTGAATCATCGGACGAAGATCAGCCGTTATCTGACGACAGTGCATCAGTGATTGTAGTGAAGACTTTACAAAAATTAGCGAAAAAATTGTGGATAATTCACAAATTAATGCTATAAGTACAAAATAGTGCGCGATATATTTTTATTATTCTACGGGTGGTACTTATGCTGCGTGCGCGTCATGTATGATTGATTTGAGATATGTACGTCTTGAACTAATATCTGCCATACAAAAACATGTAACTGACTATCATGATGCGATAGATGGTAAATATTGTTCAAATTCAGAAATCTATTATTTACGATTTTTCCATGCAATATGTGCCCGATTTGTACACAGTTCTTGCTTATTTTGAAAACGATGCTGTGGTTTGGAAAGAGACAAGAGAAATATATTATCAGAAAGCTGGCAGTGTCGCAACAGTTGCGTTGGACGTCTATGCGAACGCGTGTGTGTTTTATGTGTCGTGATATAAACTGAAAAAAATGAAAGTGGAAAATGAACGCAACCTGTTGCAGCAAGCCGACAGAGTCGCTTCTTTGAGCGAGTGTTTCACGTGGCTGCAGTAATGCGATGAGTGCATAAAACAGTTCGAAGAACGCAGTCGTGTCAAACGTCCTCGGTTCATCGTCGGACACAGACAATCTTTGGTGGCCAGGATCGCGCGACTCGAGGGTGCAAAGACGCGATTACAAAGATGTTTCATGCCCAACTGTGGTGATTACGCAAGCACTAGTGACGAAAATAACGCGGAGAAACTCGTGTGGCAAGACATAGATACCGCGTTCGAGAATCGCGTTTTGACTGGTGTGGTAATTAACTTATATCATATCGAAACATATCGCGACGATTCTTGGAGAATGCCGGCGGTGTAGTGATCGAGCAAGTGCGATACATTATAGAAAGACATGGCTGTGTTAAAGTAAACACCGCGTTCAATAGTGAATTTGTGACAGGGAATAAACGTGCCAACAAGAGTGTAAATACGAAAAATTATGAACTCTTTCGAAAATCAGATTTAGATAAATGATACGAGCGATACATCATCGAGCTCACGTTGGCATTGCTCGATGAATTTCAAGAACGCGATAGCGGGTGGGTGTTATCGCGAATCCTCAATTTGACTGTGAATGTTAATAGGTACAATCCTATGCGCGCGGGATGTCACATTACATTACCGCGGGAAATTATCCCAGATAGCACATGTAGATTCTGAGTAGGTTCAAAGAATATCTCAACAGTACGTTGCGTATATTCTCATAATATTCGAGATACGTACTATGACATACTGAGTACGTACTGAGAAAGCTCGTATGTCCCACTTATTTTAATCCACAGAACATACTTAGAATGTTTTTTAGTATATGCATAGAATATGATCAGTACGTTATTAGAATCACGCATACATATACATAGCCAGACATGTGCGCTTACACATACACACACACACACACACACACGTTTGATAGGTTAGGTAAAATAATTTAACACTTTATATTTAACTGTTATTATATTTTATTTTGTATTCTGACGTACGTTTTTCAATATTAATAATAAACCATTAATAAAATATATTTTATGTATATTAACATTAACATTAAACATTTTAAGTATCTATCACACATTTCTGGGTAAAATATACGTACTAAATTATGTTTTATAATTTAAGAGAAATCTAATCCACATTAACATCTCGTCACATTATATATAACTTTTCCTGTAACACGTTACGACAAAATCGACGAAGTCGCTTCGAAGATCGGAGATTTATCGTCTAACATCATATTCCATGAAAAAAAAGATTAAGTTGAGCCAAATCATGGCAATATCACTGGCAACTCTAATTAAGAGTTTTGAACATTTGCGCGTTTCTCCTTGTTCTCCTTGCGTTCTTTCGCATGAGCTAGCCAAATCTTGATGGGAAACGAGATCTGGTCATCCGTGGCATCAGCAGGCGATTTCCGTATCACATCTAGAAAAGTAACATATTTTCTGTACTTTTTCTTTCTGAATAAATTATAAAGGTCGTAGCACAGATTTTTGCATAACGCATAAAAGATCAACCAAAGTTCTTTATTTTCCTCACTACGATGATGAAAATGAAAACTGTGATTAGTTCTTTTATGCGTTATGCAAAAGTATGTGTTGCAACCTTAACAAATATATTTGTAAATATAAATATTATCAATATATTTATTACATTAGGTAACACACACACACACACACACATAAATAATCATACATTTTATTTCTAATGTATACACGGGGACATTGATGCCTGGACATGCCACATGACAAATGCTGGAACACAATCAAAACTCGTGTGTATGTACACACAAGTTTTGACTGTGTTCCAGCATTTGTCATCTTTGTCACGTTCAGGCATCAATATTCTCGTGTGTACATAAAATAGTAAAAAATATTTAAAAATATAAATATTATAAATGACATATTAACATGAATTATATTATTAATACATATATATATATATATATATATATATATATATAAAATCACGTTAATAATTGACCATATGTAGCATACTTTATTTCGTCAATCGTACAAAACACGAAGTTTCTATCAGACACTTTCTGGTCCGTTTAAAAAAGACTAGAAAGCGTTTGGTCGATACGTCGTGTTTTGTACAATTGACGAAATAAAGCATCCTTGATATAGAGTCAATTAATAATGTGATTTTATAACTTGTTATTCAATTACTGGCAATTAAAAAAAAGTAATATTGATATATATATATATATATCATGTTTTTCAATTTCTGAAGAAATATATTTTTTAAAGTATAATAAAATAATTTTTAAGTATTGTACTTACTAATAATTATTTTGGATATTTCCAATTTAGAAAAATTGTCCTTCTTTTTGGCTCCATACCAACTATATTTCATGGCAAGTTCATTAGAGAACATGAGTTTCATCAGTCGTAAACATGAAGCTTTCATATTTTGACACGTTACACGTGCCAATTGTTTAATCTGAAATTATTTTAAATTATTATTATTAATATTTTGGATTATAATTTTATACTTTATGTATTTGAAATTATGTAATTTCATTTTTTAAAGAATTATTTTTTAGATAAAACATTTTAAAAAAGTAATAAAACAAAAGAGACAAAGAGCTATGGAACCAATGACAAGATGTTAGTCGTCATTATAAACATTTATTAAATTCAATTAAACCATATAAGTGCGCATACGTACGTTTCAGCCTATCTAATAAAGGTCATTCTCAGTGCGCTTATCAAAAATTACAATGGCTGCGTTCAGCAGAGAAAGCAGCTTAGTAAGCGCTTTGCGCTGATTGGATTATACTTTTAAATCTAAATTGAGATAGGACTATTCGTATAGATCTAAAAATATAATCCACTCAGCGCAAAGCGCTTACTAAGCTGCTTTCTCTGCTGAACGCAGCCAATGATACAAATTAGGCGAATACATGAATATTATACATAATGAGCGATTACTTAGTAGTCTTGCAGAATGTTGTGGGAAAATTTTAAAAAAGCACAAATTTGAGATTTGTCATTGTTAATAAAAATTTGTAATATATATGTACAAATATTGTAATAAATGTTTTTAAATATTTTTTACTATTATTTTTACTATTAATACTTTAGAAACTCACTTCACATAAAACGTATATTTGTTTCCTATTCATCTTCACAAAATTTATACTTGTTGCATGGATAAAGTGTGTTCCAATCCAAGAGGTAATAAAGGAAATAATTTTTTTAATGCAAAAGGAAAAATTTCAATACATAAATACAATTTTTTAATTAAAACTATTTTGAATTACATTGTCTCAATTGTTATTTATTTCCTTTTTTCAAAATTATTAATTTGTTTTATTAAAATATTGACATTGGACTTACCATTTGATTCCGGTAAAATACATCATTTTTTAATCTGGTTTCCATAGTTACAAGATCTTGGTTATCTTTCAGTGGTAATTCTTGAAAGACGTCTATTGTTTCGCTTTCTTYCGCTTCAAAAGTAGGATTTGAAAGTTTTTYTAATATAAGCTTTTGTTTTGCTTGTATGACATTCCATTTTGATTCCAAATTCAGTAATTTTTGRACTACGAATCGTTGAAAATTTTCCGTTTCTGTAACATATTTCAAAGTCACAAAAATTGTTAAAAAAAGAAACAACTACAACAATATACATAAATATAAGTATAAAATTGAAATTACTTGCATACTAACCTTCATTAGAAACCAAGTTCAAACTCTACATTGTATTCATATAAAAAAAAAAATACAATACAAAATAAAATAAAAAAAGAATTCTATGACTTTAACGACGACGCTGCAATATGCTCACATTCGTAATTCGTGATTCGCGATATGATGTTCGTAATTAACATGGAGAGAAAAATTCGTCAATTCATGTGCTAATCGCTGATTATTGCCTCCGCATTATTCACAAACGTCATATGAATTACGAATCACAAATTGTTAACACGCGCATAGTGTAGCTGCGCCTTAAAATATAATATATCAGATTAATTACATGAAAAATGAAATCAATTAGCATACTGTAGTCATAATTCAAATACAATTCTGACTGTCCCATCCTCTTCGTCGCATTATTTTTTAAGTTTATTTGTGAGTTATCTTCTAATAAGGGCTGACTCAATTGTTTTGTGATCAATACATTATTACATAGTGGATCTGAAATTAATAAAACAATGTTGTATTACAATTTCAATATAAATAGATTAAGGATTAAATAGTTTAGCACTAAAAACGTCTCCCTGAACTCGCTAGTCTTAAAAAACACTAATATGTTATTTTTAATTTATATACTAGAGATAGGGTATTTAAAAAAATATATAAATAACACAATATAATATACAAAATCAATTTTTGCTGGAAAATTCGTATAATAAAAATAAAGATTTACGTGAAAAATATGTACGTACAAAAACTAAATATTTAAAAAATGTAATGTAATGCCATTTAAGCGTCTTGATGATATCTCTGAAACATAATAATTACAATACACATTTGCATGTATAAAATATAAAAAATACTTTAAAGAAATAAAAAAATATTGATAAATAATTATCTTAAACTTTACCTGAAATTGATGTTACCTTTCTACAAGAAAAAAAAGGAGGATTACATACCTAATTGAAACGATTCGTTTGGCGATGAACTTGAACGGTTTTGAGATAACCCTACAACATAAAAATTACAATGTATATAAATATATATAAATATATATAAATATATAAATATATATTGGAATAATGTCGCATTTAAAGGAAATTACATCTTGTATTTTATAATTATAATTATATTTTTATGCCTCGTGCAACTTTATAACTCTAATAACCTAACCTCAAATTTGTAACATATTAGAGTATTTACTTTAAGAAAATAAAAAATATTGATAAATAATAATCTTAAACACTACCTGAAATTTATGTTTCCTTTTGCAAAAATAAAAAAASAGGATTACGTACCTGATTGAAACGATTTCGTTGGCGATAACGTGGCACAACATGAAGCACGAAACAGCACGAAACACGAAACCTCGAAACCATACGAAACGGAAAGTGACACACGCGCGCGTACCGCGCGGAATCGGAAGTCAATTCTAAAATGGCGCTGCTACCCGTGCGTAAATCAATAGTAGATTTTGAGAATATACGAGAATACACGGAAAATAATATCCTGTTAGAAATATTACGAGTATGTTCTGAGAATTTACATAAAATGATATACTACAACATATTATTACATGTATGTCCTCATAATATTATGTTACATGACGTATACTAACAGTATGAGTATAGGATATTCGAATGATATCATGTGCTATCTGGGTATGTTGAAGCATGCGGTAATTAACGTAAAATCGACGAACAATGAGTGTTTCGCATGATCGATGGTCGCCGCTCTGTACCCTGCAGAAAGAAACTCGGAACGAATGTCGTCATATCCGCACTATACGACGGTTCAGACTCTAATTTCCGATGACATAGAGTTTCCGATAACTTTAAAGAACATAGGAAAACGTCTGAACAATGTGTTGATGTCTATGGTATCGAGGAACAGAAGATTCTTTCGCTGCGACTTGCGGATAACAAAAGGGAGAAGCATGTCAATCTACTATACGTGCAACATCCGCGAGATGACAATATCACATTGGTCAATTTCACATTAATAAAAAATTTATCTCGACTCGTGAGCTCATAATTGAACGAACATAATGGGAAAAAATACATCTGCGACCGGTACATATATGTATTATAATGAATACTTTCGTTTCCTTTCCAACTGCAAAGAGTAATAAAATTTTTTTTTTTATGCATGCAGGTGTTTACACCATTTTGATTCGATCGACAAGTTGGATGCCCATGACGTAAACTGTAGAGTATTGAACGACTGCGCCATCCGATTGCCAAGCGAAGAGGACAAGGCTCAACTTTAAAAACCAGAGCAACAAAGAGCGACTTCCCTTCATCGTGTACGCTGATCTGGAATGCGTACTGCGGAAGACGAAACCGGATACAGAACATACATCATACCAATATCACGAAGTATTTAACATCAGATACTACGTGCGGTGTTCGTACGACGACGCATTATCCAAGTATCAATCTCATCGCGATCACGATTGCATCTCATAGTTTGTCAAGGAACTAGAAGAATTGACGCATAAAAACGCGTAAAAACTCTTTTATCTATTAACGTCCCTATGGGTGCGTTATTCAGGGAACAGTGGGACACACCACAACGCGACACACTGTCATATTTGCGAGAAACCGTTTGCGCCGGATGATACGCGGATACGCGATCACTGCTACCTGACCGGTCGTTATCGTGATCCAGCGCATTCAAATTGTAACTTAAATTATAAAAATTCTTTTTACATTCTAATAGTTTTCCACAATTTATCAGGCTACGATTCGCATTTTATCATCAAGGAAATTGCCATCACATTCGAAGGCAAAATTGACGTATTATCAATAACTAAAGAAAAATACATTTCATTCACAAAACATGTTAAARATAYYACTGAAAAATCAGATTTTCGAAATTRTATTAAATTACGGTTCATYGATTCGTATAAATTTTTAAGTATCAGTCTCGATAAATTGGTATCGTCTCTTAATRTAGAGAAGTTAAAAATTACCYGATCAGAATTTTCAAAATTAGCGATCGAAGATTTCAAACTTTTGACGCGAAAGGGCATCTTCCCATATGAATACGTTGATTGCATCGAAAAATTGGAGGAGACGCGTCTACCATTTCAAGAATCGTTTTACAGTTCGTTGATCGATGATACGGTATCCGAGAGCGATTACGCACACACCGTCAACATTTGGCAGCGGTTCTCCGTTCAAACCTTGGGTGAATACAGTGATCTATATTTAAAACAGATGTCTTGTTATTGGCTGACATATTTAAAAATTTTCGCGATATACTATATGTATGGAAAGTTCGGTCTCGATCCCGCGTATTATTACACTTTACCAGGTTTCACGTGAGATGCAATGTTGAAACATACGCGCGTAAACTTTGAGCTGCTAACCGATATCGATATGGTGATGTTTATCGAATGTGGTATACGTGATAGTCTCAGTCAATGCTCAAATAGATATGCGCGAGCTAATAACAAATACATGCAGACATACGATCCATCGAAAACCATCATTATATCTTATGTACTTTGACGTTAATAATTTGTACGGATGGGCAATGTGCCAATCGCTGCCCTGCGGCGGATTTCGATGGGTCGTCGAAAACGTCTCAAACTTTGATGTGAGCGCGATCGCTATGGATTCACCTATAGGTTACATTCTCGAAGTCGATCTCGAGTATCCGCAATATCTTCACGACGAGCACATTGACCTACCATTTTGCCCAACGCGCGATAAACCGCCCGGCAAATGGGAGGACAAGCTTCTTGCTACGTTTATGATAAGAAGCGTTACGTCATACATTATCGAAATTTGCAGCAGTGCACGCGTCACGGTCTTCGCGTCATAAATATATACCGCATATTACAATTCGCTCAATCCACATGGCTCCGCAAATACATTGAACTCAACACATAATTTAGAATTCACGCTAAAAGCGTGTACGATGTTATGAAACGCGATATTATTACATCGTACATGCGATATTATTACGTCGCACTCGAAGTAGTATATGAGACTGTCAGTATCGGTATACATAATTTTGCATTTATCGCGATGCATCTGTAGCATATACTCGTGGTGAAATTCGTACAAACAGATTTTTGATATGTTAAGTATAGACATACCCACGTAAATCGGCTTGTTGAATTTCACTTCGAGCTTTCGTAATTCAATGGCTATCAAATTTCCTGAAAAAATGCTACGATTGTGGAAATTCGGTTTCGCAATCATTGTCTCCGTACCGTCTTTCCTATTTCGTTAATAATTTAACGTCGACATGATTTCGAATCATGTCGACGTTAAATTAACTGTTTTTAAATATAGATCACTGTATTCACCCAAGGTTTGAACGGAGAACCGCTGCCAAATGTTGACGGTGTGTGCGTAATCGCTCTCGGATATCGTATCATCGATCAACGAACTGTAAAACGATTCTTGAGATGGTAGACGCGTCTCCTCCAATTTTTCGATGCAATCAACGTATTCATATGGGAAGATGCCCTTTCGCGTCAAAAGTTTGAAATCTTCGATCGCTAATTTTGAAAATTCTGATCGGGTAATTTTTAACTTCTCTATATTAAGAGACGATACCAATTTATCGAGACTGATACTTAAAAATTTATACGAATCGATGAACCGTAATTTAATACAATTTCGAAAATCTGATTTTTCAGTGATATYTTTAACATGTTTTGTGAATGAAATGTATTTTTCTTTAGTTATTGGTAATACGTCAATTTTGCCTTCGAATGTGGTGGTAATTTCCTTGATGATAAAATGCGAATCGTAGCCTGATAAATTGTGGAAAACTATAAGAATGTAAAAAGAATTTTTATAATTTAAGTTACAATTTGAATGCGCTGGATCACGATAACGACCGGTAACAATGATCGCGTATCCGCATATCATCCGGCGCAAACGGTTTCTCGCAAATATGACAGTGTGTCGCGTTGTGATGTGCTTCCCACTGTTCCCTGAATAACGCACCCATAAGGACGTTAATAGATAAAAGAGTTTTTACGCGTTTTTATGCGTCAATTCTTCTAGTTCCTTGACAAACCATGAGATGCAATCGTGATCGCGATGAGATTGATACTTGGATAATGCGTCGTCGTACGAACACCGCACGTAGTATCCGATGTTAAATACTTCATGATGTTGGTATGATGTGTGTTCTGTATCCGGTTTCGTCTTCCGCAGTACGCATTCCAGATCAGCGTACACGATGAAGGAAAGTCGCTCTTTGTTGCTCTGGTTTTTAAAGTTGAGCCACTTGTCCTCTTCGCTTAGCAGTCGGATGGCGCAGTCGTTCAATGCTCTACAGTTTACGTCATGGGCATCCAATTTGTCGATCGAATCAAAACACCTGCATGAATAAAGAAAAAAATTTTATTACTTTTTGCAGTTGGAAAGGAAACGAAAGTATTCATTATAATATGGTATACGTACCGGTCGCAGATGTATTTTTTCCCATTATGTTCGTTCAATTGTGAACTCACGAGTCGGGATAAATTTTTTATTAATGTGAAATGACCTATCAAGAGACACGGTAGTGTCTCGCGACGAGTTTACTATACTATATGGCATAATCCGTAGAACTTTTAGAATTTAAGTTATCGCAATTTCAGACACTGACTTTAAGTCTAAAATCAACTTTTAAGGTCCTTATGGGTAGCGAAAACTCTGAAAAAACATATACCAATACTCGTTACGCTTTCCAAAGAGAAGCTCATGTAAAAAAGCCGATAACAGAGTAAACTAAGGAATTCTTAGAGGATACTTTTGCGAATTTTGATATTTAGACTGATTTTTAAAAAATAACTTTTGGCCAAAATCTTCGCATATTTTTTTGAGTAATCTAGGACAATTGTACATCCTAAAAACATTGTTATGCAAGATGTGCACGTTATCTGATTGAATTTAAAATTCAATATTCACGAGTAACTCAATTTTCGTGAAATCAAAAATCTGCGTGATTTCCTTATTTAAAAAAAATAACTTTCTTTTCTTTTATATTTAAATATTTGAGATTTGTTAGTCTTGAATAGACGGATCAAATGCTTTTAAAGTGATATCTGTGCTAAATAAAGATGAGAAATTATGAATTTTAAAAAATAAGTCATTTTGATGGCCCATTAGTTGCTAAATTGTCATTTTTTGTTGGCACACATAAAAAATGATTAATTAGCATATTATAAGATAGGCCCATTTTTCTTCACAAATCACTTTATAACATAAGAATGGGTGTTATATTGAATTTTACCTTAGATGCGAGAGAAATTAATATGAAATGTATCCAAATCTCCAAATCACAAAAAAATGTCTTGATCTAGTGTTCAGACTATCATTTCCTATTGTGTTTTGAACCGCTGATCTGAATTCGTGGTAAGAATTGCGCCAGCACTTCTTAGTTTTCTAAAAAAGGTGAATACGTTTATGGTTTATTTCAGCATTTCTGAATAATTTTCAGTTTTTTCAGAAAACTGAGATGTGCTGGCGCAATTCTTACGAATTCCACGAATTCTGATTCAGCGGGTCAAAATACAATAGGAAATTATGGTTTAAACCCTTTTTTTTTTATACTGGGAAAATCCTTTATGGACACCCCTCCACCCGCTAGCTCAAGTCCCGACCTAACCGGTCAGGACGAGCGCGGGCTTCGGGGTAGTGTCAGACTCTGTGTGGCGCCATGCTGCGACCAATACCATACCGACTAAAAACCCAGTTTCAACTCGGCCCTTGCCCTAAGGCTGGGGGGGGGAGAGCGATCTAGAGCATCTGCACGACTATTCTCTCCTCCCTCCGGGCTGGCCCATGTGGACCCCACCACTACTTAATCCACCCGTTGGGGCGATCACCTCCACCGCGGGGGCGATACGGCATTCCCGCGGCTTCTGCTTTTCGCCCCCTTAGGGGCGGGAGTCGGCTAGCCTGCCCCCGTATTTTCTGAACGCCACGAGGGCCGTTCCAGTCCTCGAACGGGTTGGTGCGGCTGCAGTCCGGGGCGCTCCGTCAATGGATCTTGCGATCGTATTTCCCGATCGACGCCCCGGGCCTTCTCTGCACGGGGACGCGCCGCCGTCTTAACTGCGGTACCCGGGCGGGTTGCTTCCCGGCCACACGGTATACCCGGGACTACGGCGCGGTCCCCGGCCGCACGGGCTCCTCTCACTCGGCGGCACCATCCCCTAAAGTCGGGGCAGCCGCGGAGGAAGTGCCCAGCGGCACAGCACCCCCAGCATACTAGGGGTTTCCCCCCTACCGGGGGGGAATACCGGGGCGGTCGCGGGGTCTCGACCCGAGAGCCGACAGGCCCCCTCCCACCGTGGGGGAGCGTCTGGACGCTCGCGGGGAGTTTCCCACCCGCGCACCGCCCATATCCCTGTCGCCGCAGCCTTCCAGCCCCCCGTCGGTCAACCCAGATACGTTTGGGGACCTGACTGACGGGGGCAGGGCTGCGGCGCGCGCGGCCGGGTAACCCAGGGATAGCACCCCGGCCGCGCACTCCGCCAGGAGGGAGACGGCCGATATAATATCGGCCGTCACATCCCGGCCGTCGACCCTAAGGTCCTTGGCCGGGATGGAGGGACCCGGTGTCCTCATCCCTTTGGCACATTTTGCCCCCAATGTCGCCACCCGCACGAATGCGGGGTGAGCCGGCAACGGAGGGCTCTCCTTTTGTGCCGCCGCATCAGACAGCGGCTGCCCTACTTTCTTTCGTTTGGGCTCCGGCCTAGGGGGCGGCGGGGAGCTTGACAGGCTCACCCGCGACGCACCCCTGTCGGCCGGAGCCCTCACCTTATCCTCCCCGCCGCCACAGGCGCCGCCGGTGGCCACCGCACTAGGCGGCGGTCGGATCCGACCGGCGGTCGCCGCGACGGCGGCGAAGGACGGGCCGCTTGCAGCGGAACGGGGCGAGGCGATGGTCCGCACGCCCCGCTTACTCCGCTGTTCGCGGCCCCCGACTTGGGGTGGACCGGCCATGTCTCTGCCGCCGGTCCCTTTAACCTCCGAATTGGAGGGGGGGGGGGACGCAGAGACACTCTTCTGCGCGTCACTCCCTCTCCTCCTCCTCTTCTTTCTCCTTGTCGGGATCTCCCCGGGTACGCGGGAGACTTGGACGCCAGCATCCGCGAACTCCCGAGGGGATCCCTCGACGGCGACATCAACGGTGGCCGTAGCCACCGTCCGCACCCCTTTCTCTAATTTTGCCGGCGCGGGACATCCCGCGCCTAGCCCTTCAATCCCCCCCGCCATGGCGAGGGGGTGTGCATGGGACCCGGGGACCTTTAACCCGGGCCTCCACACCCAGCATTGCATTAAGTCCCTACAAATTTGCTGGGATTCCTCCGCATAATCGGACGCGTCGAGGTCCAGGTCGTCGGACGTCGACGCAATCCAGCGTGCCACCATTTCTATGGCCCTAAGGGCCTCATAAGCGACCGGACTGAAGTCCTCGTCGCATACGGCCCTCACAGCTTTCACACCTGCGTGGAGGGCTTCATCCAGCTCGTCCAGACAGTCCGCATAGGGACCCCCCTTCCGACACCAGACTACACGCCCCTCAGATCTCCCTTCACCTTTCACTGTGGAATCTGCCATTACCAGATAGATCCCACTGCCCGCCGCCGCTCACCAGCCAGGGTGTACCTTCCCTCCCCAGAGACATGACCTAGGGAGGGCCCCGAGTTCCCCCGGGGAGCTGGCTATGCCTCTGATCCCGGGACATCCGGGACACTGGGCTCCGAGCCCCTTACACACCGTGGGAGAGACCGAAGTCCGATTCCCACGGCTTTCAGGAGGCCTCGGCCTCCGACAACCGGGGCACCGCGGCGGGTGCCGCCACGCGGGGGGCCCCACAGACAGGGTATTGGGCGAGGAGGCGACGCCCCCTCCAAGCCCTCACCCGCCGTGGCGATCAGCACGTCCGTCAACGGGGGGGGGAATAAACTCTCCTCCCCGGAGGACTCCCGCTGTCCGGCGACCCTCTTCGGAAGGGGCGCCGTCGAGGGACGCCGGGCTCACCTTCGTGCCGCCGGACCCAGACTCCGGATTACCTCCGAGCGGCTCACGGCGGCACGCGTAGGGACACCGCGGGCCCAGACCTCGGAATACGTCCGAGCGGCCCCGCGGGTCCCCACTCTCCACGGATCGCCGGACCCAGACCTCCGGGAAACTCCCGGAGCGGCTCACGGCGACCGTGCAGAGAGCACTCGGGCCCAGACCTGGGAAACGTCCCAGCGGCCCCGAGGAGCTCCCCGCCCACTACGTGGTTTTTACGTGTTTTCCTTCACGGCGGGACTCTTAGCCCCCGGAGGCTCCACGCCATCCGTTGTTCCCAGTGTCCAAAAAAGAACCTGTGGGCCCAACGGAGGCTTTAGGGGCATCAGGGGAGCTCCCCCACCACGACAAGGTGGTCCCACGTTCGGGGGAGATGGTTTAAACCCTAGATCAAGACACTTTTTTTTTCGTGTGACAGAATATAAATCATTGTCTTCATTAAAAAATATAACTTTTTATTAAAATCATGAGCCGTATTTTTTTGTTGATACTTAATGTATCAAAAAAAACACCAATTTTGTAACTGTGCTTTCAGATTTTTTTCTTTTTTTTTCAATAGCTTGTTGTGCCTGGGAGGCACAGATTGGGGTTCCGGAGGGAAATGGAGGCGGCCAACAGTGAACGCGTGGTATTTTTAATAATGCTTTCTTTATTTCAATAAAGAAATATACTGATTACACTTGCGTCGCTTATTCCTATCGAACCGCACCTCACGCGTATCGCGCCTTAACTAGAATTTTAATCCCGCGTTGTCTCGCGGCGCGTCGTTTATATACCGTGTTTCGGCGATTAGTTACCAAGTCGGTTCTGCCGATCAGCACCGACTTGGTCAGCAGGTCGCAGTTACTTCCGGAGAAGAGGTGACTGCGACCTTCAGGCGGGTGTCGTCTTATCGCGGTGAATAGAGCCGTCGAGCGACCGCGGTAAGCGTAAATTGATCGCTATGTGGCGCGTTTCCGGGCCGACTCCTTCGTCATGAGAAACGCTCATGACAAGCTAAATGTTAAAACTTCTACGGATTATGCCATATATGTATAACGTCGCGAGACCGAACCATGTATCTTTACGCGAACCGGTGAATTGCAAGCACTTGTGATTACCGAATCTCAGTAACGGCTGAACCGATGAAGTTCTGAATAGACGCAATCGATAGCTTGGGTTCGAATTATATTATAAAAATATTTTCATTTTTTCTCTACGTGCCCTATGAGCGGAGATATTGCGACGTAAATTTTCTTTTAAGAAACGTCATCATTATTATCATCATCTTTATTATTGTCATCGTCGACCCATCCTGTGTTGTACGGTTGCAACTTCTGATACAAGAGGCGCTAGTGATCAAGTTTGGCAGTGACTTAGGCATGTATCGAGATCGAGAATGAGCGAGCGAGAAAACGGGAGAGAAAACAAGCAAGAGAGCGAGCGATATAGAGTAATGCATCTTTCCCTGCGTCCGAATGTCCTTTATATTTTCTATGCATTCCACTTGTACATAATTCAATATTTAGTAATCGGATGACAATACAGACTTTCTCTGTTTGTTATTAATAATAATAAACTAAATGAGACTAACTCTTTATTTTAATATACTCCAACTGTTATGACGATATTTAATAATCGGATAACGTTATTGATTAGCTGGCTTAGCTGAATTTGTTAATTAACAATCATAAACAAGACGGTTTCTTTATTATTACTCCTATTTATTCTATTATTACTTCTATTATTCTATTATTACTATCTATTATTACTTCTAACACGCTCAAATTGTTTATAACTCGATATTTAACAATCGAATGATAATATTAATTAACTGCTTCCTCTAAATTTGTTAACTAGCTATTTGTTAACTAGTTATTTTCTCTGAATTCATTAATTAACAATTATGAACTGGGCAAGACGGTCATTTCATTTCTAACATTTACTTTTCTAACACACTACAATGGTTTATGGCTATATTTAATAACTGAATAATTGTCGACTAGTTGCTTTAGTTGAATTTGTTAATTGACAGTTATGAACCAAGATAGTAGTACTAATATCAACAAAGAATGAATTTAACATTTTTCAATACTTCCTTCCTATTCTACTTACATACTCAATATTTAATAATCGGATGACAATATCGATTAATTTTTCTCTGAATTTGTTAATTAACCAATTGTTTATAACTCAATATATGTATAACAATCGTACGATGATATAAACCAGCTGCTTCTACTGAATTTGATAATTAACAGTTATTGACCAGACAAAACGGTCATTTTATTTTTAATATATTTTAATTGTTTATAGCTTGATATTTAACAATCGGATAACAATATTGGGTAATTATGCAGAATAGGAGAGCCACCTCCGATTTGAATAATTTTTACATATATTGTCAAGATCATTGTCCCGAGTAATATTATGAAGGTTTTAGGCGGGGGTCGTTGTTTGATAAAAAGTTACAAGGGGGATACATTTCGTGGRAGGARCAGRAGAAGGGRYGAAGCCCCCCTGCCTACACGTTTCAGACGCAAACGAAATGTACGAGTGGCCTCCGTTTGGACACGAATCGATTGAACACGAGCCACTCACAGCGCTTGAACAGTGGAAAGCCTCTAGGCACCGGTCGCTGTGGTTGTCCAATTGAGCCTAAATGGACTTTTTATGTGAAAATTATTCAAATCGAGAAATGATTTTACAATTACTTCATAAATACAATACTTTATGTTTGTTTTATTTAATTATTTATTCATTTATATGTTCATTTATTGGATATGTAACAGACATTATTTAAAAAAAAACGTCCAATCTACTTTACTGAATTACATACATTATAATGGGAGGGGCTCGTTTGGACATGGATCAATTGAACACCACCAACCACAGCGACCGATGCCTAGAGGCCTTCCACTGTTCAAGCGCTGTGAATGGCTCGTGTTCAATTGATTCGTGTCCAAACGGAGGCTACCCATTATAAACAATAATTACAAACGCAGAACACAT
>JANQDE010000400.1:5650-16707 GCA_037157785.1 Cephalotes varians | reverse complement strand
AAACTCTACAGGTGACTTGCCAGTACTACCCCGAACTTATGTGCAAAGTTAGAAAAAAAGGTCCTCTTAGAAGAAAAGTTATTAACAAATTTCCGGGAAACATCATATTTCTGAATACAGTCTGTAACTGTCGGAACGTTATATATACTATTTTTTCCGTGTTCTTTTTATTGAACCTGAAATGTCACTTTGTAAGATCGTTCTCAAGTGGCGCATAACGTTTGTTTTGAGATAATCTGCTTAGAACAATTTTTTTGCGCAATAGACGCTCTGAGCGAGAATCTCGTTGAGCACCGCTGCTCGGGCGTGTGCGCGCGCGCCCGTCTGCCAGATCTGTCTGCTAGCTTCAGCATCATATATTATCTGGGATGAGTAATAACCACGAGTTAGATAAATATTATTTGAATTGAGTTTAGTAACGCAATTTTATGAGATAATATTTTTTAAAAGAAATTAGAGCTACTATACTTGGATTAGAATAAATTAAAGCTACTATCATTTGGGTTGGAACAGCAATATTTCCTCCAACCAACGCGTAAACTTGTCGCATTTTTTACTTTTTTTTAAAAAGGTATTGTCATCTCGCGAATCTTGCACATATAGTAGATTGACATGCTTCTCCCTCGTGTTATCCGCAAGTCGCAGCGAAAGAATCTTCTGTTCCTCGATACCATAGACATTAATCGACACATTGTTCAGACGTTCGAATTTTCCTATGTTCTTTAGAGTCATCGGAAACTCTATGTCATCGGAAATTAGAGTCAGAACCGTCGTATAGTGCGGATATGACGACATTCATTCCGAGTTTCTTTCTGCAGAGTACAGAGCGGCGACCATCGACCATGCGAAACACGCATTATTCGTCGATTTTACGTTAATTACCGCATGCTTCAACATAATTTCCCGCGGTAATGTAATGTGACATCCCGCGCGCATAAGATTGTACCTATTAACATTCACAGTCAAATTGAGGATTCGCGATAGCACCCACCCGCTATCGCGTTCTTGAAATTCATCCAGCAATGCCAACGTGAGCTCGATGATGTATCGCTCGTATCATTTATCTAAATCTGATGTTCGAAAGAGTTCATAGTTTTTCGTATTTACACTCTTGTTGGCACGTTTATTCCCTGTCACAAATTCACCATTGAAGGCGGTGTTTACTTTAACACAACCATGTCTTTCTATAATGTCTCGCACTTGCTCGATCACTACACCGCCGGCATTCTCCAAGAATCGTCGCAATATGGTTCGATATGGTATAAGTTAATTACCACACCAGTCAAAACGCGATTCTCGAACGCGGTATCTATGTCTTGCCACACGAGTTTCTCCGCGTTATTTTCGTCACTAGTGCTTGCGTAATCACCACAGTTGGGCATGAAACATCTTTGTAATCGCGTCTTTGCATCCTCGAGTCGCGCGATCCTGGCCACCAAAGATTGTCTGTGTCCGACGATGAACGTCCGAGGATGTTTGACACGACTGCGTTCTTCGAGCTGTTTTATGCACTCATCGCATTACTGCAGCCACGTGAAACACTCGCTCAAAGAAGCGACTCTGTCGGCTTGCTGCAACAGGTTGCGTTCATTTTCCACTTTCATTTTTTTCAGTTTATATCACGACACATAAAACACACACGCGTCCGCATAGACGTCCAACGCAACTGTTGCGACACTGCCAGCTTTCTGATTATATATTTGTCTCTTGTCTCTTTCCAAACCACAGCATCGTTTTCAAAATGAGCAAAAACTGTGTACAAATCGGGCACATATTGCATGGACAAATCGTAAATAATAGATTTCTGAATTTGAACAATATTTACCATCTATCGCATTATGATAGTCAGTTACATGTTTTTGTATGGTAGATATTAGTTCAAGACGTACATATCTCAAATCAATCATACATGACGCGCACGCAGCATAAGTACCACCCGTAGAATAATACCCAGTAGAATAATAAAAATATATCGCGCACTATTTTGTACTTATAGCATTAATTTGTGAATTATCCACAATTTTTTCGCTAATTTTTGTAAAGTCTTCACTACAATCACTGWTGCACTGTCGTCAGATAACGGCTGATCTTCGTCCGATGATTCACCGTCCATTTCTTCAATTATATTGTCTACTTCCATTTCTTCAAATACTTCATTTACAATATTCATAAGATCTTCATCGGTTATATTTATTTCTATCATTCACACTTAGAAACTCTTAGAAACTCTTAGAAATTCTTAGAGAGAGACTCAGTCGCACGTCATGAACGTCCACTACTGCAATATTGCCCGCTTTTTGGTTATATTTTCTCTCTTGTCTCTTTCCAACCACATTGACATTTTCGAGAAAATCTGCCAAACATGATGAGGGACATCCTTAATCATACCCTCGTAAGGGCTCAAACACAGACCGGAGAGGATTAGGGAACAAAGAATTACATATCAAGAATTAAAAAAAAGTCTAGACGAAAAAAAAAATCAGTGTCTGCCTTTGGTTTATTCCTCTCTCCTCTTCCTTTTCCGGTTGTGACCTATTCAATATAAAGGGATTTTTATTAGTCACGCATTCCTAAGGCTTCGTTGTGACTCAGCTAAGAAGGATTATCATCCCTTCCCTTTCTCTCTCCTTCGTGACGTCATGCCCCGGAGACCCCCCTCCCTCGTGACGTCATACCTTTCGCCCCGGAGAGCGCCCCTTGCTCCGCATACCCCTCAGAGCTCCTGAGTTAGAACTCTCTTAGCTATACTACTGTCCTAGAATCTATATCTTTTATCCTTTTGCTCAGCAAACCTGAACTTGTATGACTGAGTGACCTCTAAATGTCAACTCGTGAGAAGTGTCAATGTTTACGGGAAGAATTTGTTATTCCCACGCCCGGTCATCCTCTTCTGGGCTCTATACTGAAGTTTCAAATATTACGGATTAAAATCCATATGTGCTGAATGCGTGGATTTGAACTCGCGATCCCTCACTTATGAGTCCGTCGTTTCGGAGCATGACTTTCACTATTATATACAGGATGTCCGGAAAATCGCGACGAATATTTCGGAACGTGATTTGGGACCCCAAAAGAAGGAAAAAAAGTTATATAAACATAGGTCCGGATATAAGTCGTTTCCGAGTTATAGCCACTTTTATGTTAAAAAAAGTGTATTTTATATTCCGCGTGGCATCCCTTTTTAAATGTTTTATTAAATTCTTAATTTTTTTAATTTTCAAATTTTTTTATTTTTTTTAATTAATAATTCCTTTTTTTATTTTTTTTTTATTTTTCGATATTTGTAAATACATTATTTTTTAAATCAAGGATAAACATGAATAGGTATTTACATCGAATTAAATGTGTTTAAAATGACCACCTTCAGCACGAATGCAGGCCTTTATTCTCCTATAAAGGAATTTCGAACTCTATGACAAACATTTGGATCTGTTCTTATTTCTCGGAATCCACGAATTATTCCTTGTCTTAAGTCAGCAATATTATTGGGCGCATTTTTGTAAACAATTGACTTCACGTAAGGACGGATCCAAATGTTTGTTATAGAGTTCGAAATTCCTTTGATAGGAGAATAAGTGCCTGCATTCGTGCTGAAGGTGGTCATTTTGAACACCTTATTTAATTCGATTTAAATATCTATTCATGTTTATCCTTGATTTAAAAAATAATGTATTTAAAAATATCGAAAAATGAAAAAAAAAAAAAATTATTAATTAAAAAAAATAATAAAATTTGAAAATTAAAAAAAATTAGGAATTTAATAAAAAATTTAAAAAGGGATGCCATGCGGAATATAAAATACATTTTTTTAAACATAAAAGTGGCTATAACTCGAAAACGATTTATATCCGGACCTATGTTTATAAGCTTTTTTTCCTTCTTTTGGGGTCCCAAATCACGTCCCGAAATATTCGTCGCGATTTTCCGGACACCCTGTATAATAAAATGTAAAAAAATTATATAATGTATATTATAGTAGTTTACATGAAGTGATTTAAAGAACTGTTAGCACTCACTTATAGAAGCAGCGTAACTCAGAGAAGTGGAGGCGGTGACATTTAGAGTCAGCAATGTTCGAAGGGATGGCCTTATCTTTCAAAATACTGGCGGCGACAGCATCCTTCGAAATCATGACATCATTTTTTTAGAGGGACGATGGCATCCTTTAGAGGGCAGCATCTGAAGGGACTTCTTCAAATAGTATTTCTAGCTCAAGTTCTTCCATTTCAATCTGAAAATTAGAATGTGACAATTAAAAATAAAAAACATGTCATATAAGTTTTATAATTACATCGACTTCTTCGTTCATTTCTTGAAAGAACTCTTCGTCTTCTTCTTCTATCTGAAAAACGGTATTATAAAAACTCCCTATTATTTTTTGTTTTACGTTAGGTTATGTTTTACAATTAAGTCTACATAAATCGCAAACGCAAAATGCGGTTCGCAAACGCAACAGCCAATCAGAAGAGTTAGTAATAACTATTGACGCTTTCAACTGATTATCGCGTATGCGTTTGCGAATACATTGCGTTTTGCATTTACAACTTACGTATACCGGATTTTACAGTTATTGGAAAATTGTGTGTGGACAAGAATAACATTTGATTATACTGATATGATTATTAAGAAATATTTTATATTAATATAATATGACATATAAAAATTTGGAACTGGTTATTGAAATGATTAGATTCTGTAAAAAATTATCTGATTTACATCACATGTTTGTATATATTATATACTACATTAATATAAAATATTTCTCAATAATCATATCAGTATAATCAAATGTTATTCTTGTCCGTTTCCAATAACGTTTAAAAAGTAAGTAATAACAGTCTATATATAATTTTATGTAAATAAAATTAATTTACTTACTATTATACAAATAAATATATTTTTATGAAGAGAAAGGATTGAGAAGGAGGGGGTTATATGAATAAATAAACAATGTAGAAATAACTTAAAAAATACTTACCATTTCCTTTATATCTTTTATATCCTAAGAGAGAAAGTGTTTCAGATAACGTGTAACTGAAAAGTATATTGTGGATATTATGGGGTCTATTTTCAGGTGGCGATAGAGATCAAAAGACATTGAAGTTTGATTCGTAACAATTGCCATCCATGTTGCAAGATGCTTTAAAATAGAAATAATAATCACTCATATTATAAATACATATTATATAAATAAATTGTAGTGCCGCCGGAGCGGCTACGGGGTTGGGATTGGTGGGCCGAAGAATTTTTAATGCCAGATCTAATCTTGTAACTGTTTCTTTATTAGTAGTAAAAAACTTAGTATTTTACACTCGCGTAATTTATTTCAAAGAACCGCACCTCACGGAACGTCAAACGAGAATTCGCGCGCGGTCCCGTCGCGCGCCTCTTTATAGTGCGCTTTGGCACTTTGTTACCAGGTTGGTTTTGCCGATCAGCACCGACCTGGTCAGCAAAGTCGCAGTCGCTTCCGGAGAAGAGGTGACTGCGACCTTCGAGCGGTGTCATCTTATCGCGATGGCTCGTGCCATCGAGCGACCGCGATAAGCAAAAATTTGATCGCATTTCCGGGCGACTCATTCGTCTTGAAAAATACTCATGACAAAATATATATTATATAAATAATTATTTAATAAGAAGTAAATTAATTTTATTTACGTAAGATATATAGACTACCATTACTTACTCTTTAAACATTATTGGAAACGGACAAGAATAACATTCGATTATACAGATTATTAAGAAATATTTTATATTAATGTAGTATATGACATAAAAATTTGGAACTGAATTACTAAAATGATTAGATTCTGTAAAAGATTATCTTATTTATTATATCATACACGGAAAGAAAAAATTTTGTTAATTGAACAAGCCATCAGTACCTGTAACAAATTTGATTTGTGGATATAGTGATAACAAATGTATCGGTACCGAAAATTAATATGATTTGTTATTTTTGAATTGTTGTCAAAGATAATTTTTCTTTCATGGAGACTGATGGTCTGTTATTTTAACTAATTATTGGTAATAGAAGCAATCATGTATCTGTTGGATAGATTTTGATTTGYTAGCAATACTGATTATTTGCAAAAAGTAGAAACAGCTTAGCAAATCGGTTGTTGCATTAACAATTATATAATTCTAACCTACAATAAAGTAGAGAAAGAAATGACAACGCATTACATTTAAAATATATTGTAACATTTATTAATAATCACAGTTTTACTTAAACTCCAGCGCTTTAGACACTCGGACACGGTATCTGTTTTCTCTGTCATATTTCTGCACCAAATATCTCAAATAACTCTGTAACGGTCTGTCTTTCGCTCGGCGTGCGAAAGCTTGTTGCCAGTTGAGTCTCGTCGGACGCCAGGTAAAAATAAAGAAACGTGGATTAAAAATAATAACAAAAAAAACAGTTTATTGTAGCTCACAGTTCAACATTATATACACGTAATGAGTGACACGGAAATGATAGTTTATTCACAACGAAAAGATAGTCTACGGTTTCGGTTGCTTCATATTATCAAGAAACTCATCACTTAGAGAACGACGGAAAGGAAACGTATTATATCAAACATTCAATGGAGTTTCGCAGAGCGGAAGGCTTCTTAATATTAACGCTAGATTTATTTACACAGCTATGTACAGGCCGTACATACGGCAACGCAACTCACGCGTATGTCACGCGCGAGATTCCCTCGTATAATTGACGCAGTGCGCGGAGCGCTCTCGATCTTAGATCCCGGCTGAGTTCTTCGTGATTTGCCTGGACTCGGTGCACACGAGCTATGATATCACGCATAGCGACACAAGTCCTTGGTCAGCCAGCGGCGACCCTTACAAGGCGCGGTGATTGATCGGCGCAGTTATTCGAGCGCATGTCAGGATGCGCGGCTTTCGAATCGCGGTCTTGTAAATTACGTGCGTTTGGGATGAATACGGGAATGAGCCGGAAACGTGCTCTTCGAGCGAATAAGGCCGAGAACCTTGGAGATGCGAAGAAGAGCCGCGAACACCCGAACTCTTGGAGCGGATAAAGGCCGAGAACGCCCGTACTTTACGGATACAGAGTAGAGCCAGGAACCCGAGCTCTCGGAGCAGATCTTGTGTAGTAAGCCGTAGCCGAGAATACCCGTGATTTGTATTAGTTGGTTTATATTTTTAGAATTAAGAGGGGAAATCCATTTAGACTTTCAAAAAAATCGAAAAATTTTTTATTCCCTAAAAAGTTAGTAAATTTCCTGTAGAATACGATCGTGAAAGTTTTAAAATGAAATTCGGAATCCTTCTATTTTTTTTTCGTCGTTTTTCAAGATCGTGTCTTATATAGTCGAATGGGTATATTGAAGCAGTCGACTTAGGGATCCTATTATCATGATATCTTATTTTGGAGCATTACGGTCGAGCAGGTGTTTTGAAATAGAGTCTATGCGACTCATTTTTATACCTGGGAGATATATATATATATATATATATATATATATATATATGTATATGTACGTATATATGCACCCGTACACATGTATGGAGCATGCGCGTACATCGATTCCGAAACGATCGTATAGCTCCTGTATAACAGTCAGTATAGCTCAAGGCTGTCCAACCAATATTGGAAGTGGGCATAAATTTTGCATGCAAGTCCGCCTGCGAGCCACGTATCAGTATCTTTAATGTCATAATGGTAGAAAAAATTAAGAAAAAAATATTTTGAGCTATATAAGCTTTAATTCTAATCCACGCACAGCTTGATTAAATTGATGACAAAAATGTTAGTGAGACCTCTGTAGGGATTTTTGAGCTACTAATTTTCCAATGTTTGGCGACAAACCTGAGGTAGAAAGTAAAATTAAATCAGAAATGTGTTTAGGGGTCAAAGAAGTACGGTATTTGTTTTTTACATAGGTGAGAGTTGAAAATACTTTTTCACAAATATAAGTTGAGCCAAATTTACTTAAAAACTGTAACGCAATGTCAAATATCGTAGGAAAGTCTTCCTTTGGTACCAGTTTCCAGAATTTCACAAAATCATCTGTAGACTGCTGTGGTTGTGAAGAAACTGTCTCAGAAAATATCTGTTTTAAGGAAATGTGATTTTAGATTTCGATGATTTCTAGCTGGATATTGGCTGGGTATGCCATTACTTCGTCACTAGTAATTGAGAATGAGTTAATAAAAAGCAGAATATTTTTGCGCTCTGTTTCAAAATCTTGAAATCTATTTTGAAAAGACTGTAGTAAGGATTTGATGTGCGTTTCATACTTTTTTAAGTCAAGGGATTTACTTTGTAGTTTTTCTTTCATATCGACAAGCGTGGGAAAATGATCAATATTGTTTTTGGCCAAGTTTGCCAAAAAAACCTTTAGTTTCTCTTTGAATCCATTGACCAAGTTGACCATCGTTGGTAATGAACAGTCCTTTCCCTGCAACTTTAGGTTAAGTACGTTGAGGTACTTCGTAATGTCGACCAAAAATGCAAGATCGCTTAACCATGATTCATTTTTAAGTAGAGCTCTCTCATCTGGCATTGTCTGTTTTTCTTCTGAAAACTGCAAGACCTGTTCTCTCAAAAGAAGGAAATGTTTCAGCATTTCACCCTTTGACAGCCAGTGGGCAGCACAATGCAGGTTTAATTCCCCGTGTTCATTAATTTCATCCTCAAATAAAACCCTGAACTGTCTTCGATGAAGTGCTCTGGCCCGTATATAATTAATGCAGCGCACTACAGGATCAATCACATCATCAAACTTCATTTCTTTGGCACATAAAGCTTCTTGGTGGATGATACAATGATAAGAAAACAATTCTCGACCTAAAAATTTTTTTAACAAAGCGACACAACCGTTGGTTTTTCCCGTCATTGCAGGTGCTCCGTCAGTACAAATAGAATTAATTTTTTCCCATGCTAAACCCTTTTTCTCAACACACTCCTTTATTTTCATAAATATATCCATCCCGGTGCTTATAGTTTCTAACTGGCAGAGCTCCAATAAATCTTGAAATATGTTGAAATCTTCATCGATATCCGCACAAAGATGGCTAACTGTGACATACTTGTCAAATCACAAGTTTCATCCAACGCAAGTGAAAAGTATTTGCATTTCGCAATTGTTTCCGTAATTTGACTGTTAATATCATTTGACATATCTTCTACTCGCCTTGCCACAGTGTTTCTTGATAGTGAAATGTTGTTTGCTTTGGTTTTCACATTTTTATCGTTGCAGTTCTGTGCAAAAATAGATAAAGCCTCCTTCACAATTTCTCCATCCGAAAAAGGCTTATTTTTTCTCGCTAAGAGATAACATATTTCGTATGAAGTCTTCACCATAGATTCAAGTTCGTCATTTTGCTTTACAAATGCTTACAAATGCTTACAAATAAATTTTGTTGCCCAAATATTTCCCTTTTCTTTTTTTTTATAAAGTCGGCCCTAAGAGCACTTCCTTCCGGATAATCTTGACCAATTTTTGCATGAATTTATTTAAAATGCCGTTCCAAATTATATTTTTTGGCGACAGCTACAGTAGTAGAGCAAATGAGACATATGGACTTCAGCGCTTTGCTTTCAGTAAAAAAATATTTCATCTCCCATTCTTCGTGAAATGTCCGAGGCCGATCTTTTAATTTTGATGTACTTGGTTTGCTGAGTGCCATTCCAAAAACAATAAAATGATGTCAAAATTAAGTTTCTAGTGACTAGAACAAAAACTCACAATCACAAACAATATACTCAAACATCCAAATAACAAATTTTCGAACTACCTACACTCCACATACCTATCTACTTACTTTAACTTATAGTACGATATCATATAAATACCCAACACTTATCTATTTGCCGATCTATATGTAACAGTTCGGAAAATCACTTCTAATTAATGCTAACCTTAACAATTATAAACACGACAAAATAATAATAACAACAAACATCAACAATGACAACGAAGATCAGGTTTCGTCCCGCGGCCAACCAATCGCGTAGCCATAGCGGCTGGAGTCAGCCACGCACGCGATTGGCGACTACCAGCGGACTACTCTTGGCGGGCAAATTCAAATGCGTTGGCAGGCCACATTGTGGCCCGCGGGCCTGGGATTGGACAGCCTTGGTATAGCTCGTGTAATCAAGGCGAGCACATATTTACGTTTGTAAAAATGAGTTCATACCCGAACAAAAGTAGGAATGTAGCTGAACGTACACTAGACCGCTTAAGAGAAGGTTTCACGGTAATCAGTGGAGTTCCAGAAAAGACGAAAGCGACTCCAGTTTAGATCAGTCTAGTGCGAGTGCGAAAAAATTAGCAACTGCGGATTTTGATGATATAATATATGATCCTTTACTAACCTATCGAATTATTAAGTTTTTCTCTGTATTCAATACTCTGGCCGATATTCTTGTATGCGGGGAGTGCAAGCAAAAAATAAAATTTGAGGAAAATGGCAAACGAGGTTTGGGTTTCAAATTAGTCGTCGTTGTGGCACGTTTCATACAATCAAGGCCTTTGGTGAATATAGGCTATGAAATAAACCGACGTATAGTATTAGTAATGCGTTTACTTGGCGTGGCCAGAGATGGGATCAATTTATTCTGCAGCTTTATGGATATGTGCAGTGGAATAAGCCAACATGCATATGATAATATTATAAAACATGATCACTCAGCTTCTAAATCTGTTTTTGATTCATTTTGCCAAAAGGTTATACAGGAGGAGAAAGAGGAAAATTCAAAACGAGAAAGACCCCTTCTCAATTTCAAAGTGTCTGGCAATGGAAGTTGGAAAAAAAGAGGTTTTAAATCCTTGTACGGTGTGACTACTGTTACGTCCAGACCCAGGATTTTGGTTTTCTTTATTTAAAAGAGAAGGAATTTGGGAAAGGAAGGGTATGGAAGGACGTTTCAGATATCTCTCTCGCAGATCAACGCGCTATGAAGTGACCCACGAGTCGAACACACTTGTTTCAAGTCCCAAATGTGGGTCAGCGTACCATATGGTCGCTATGACACCGTCTGGAACAGTGCGTTCGTCGGTCCTTTAAATTTTAGGTCAAGGAACTGG
>JANQDE010000399.1:53943-75769 GCA_037157785.1 Cephalotes varians | reverse complement strand
ATAAAATATGATTTAAAATGTTTAATGAATTGTAGTCGCTAAGATATATATAGCTAGATACAGATAATTGTTCGTACTATTTTTAACCTTTTTAAGAGAGAGAGAGAGAGAGAGAGAGAGAGAGAGAGAGAGAGAGAGAGAGAGGGAGAGAGAGAGAGAGAAAGAGAGAGAGAAAGAGAGAGCGAGAGGGAGGGAGGAGGAAGAGAAATTTAAAAGAGAAATAAAAAAAGTAATTAAATAATACATGATTCTAAATTTGCTGAAAACAATAAGTATTATTATATCATTTTATTTTTTAAACAAAATTTTCCTTTAAATTTAAATATATATACATTAATATATTTAATAAAATAATAATTTAGACTTTTTCTATTAAAAAAAAAGCATATTATATACACATAAGCGTATACTAAAAAGTATTAAATAAAAATAAAAATAAAAGCAAATGATTATATGTATTATTCAATATAAAAATAGATGTTTACTTACGGCAGCTATAAAATTGTCTTCATTTTCTAAAAACGTTTCCAATAAATTTAATTCATTTTCTGTTCTGACAGGCAAAGTTGGAAGATTTATAGGTTTTTGAAGTCTCTTTTCATTTCGAAGAAGAGATCTGTTCTCCCTTGATTCATGATGATTGTATCTGCTTTCTTATTAATTTCTTCTAATCGAACATATAATCTCTCATAGAGCTTTATTAAATTAAATTACATTATTAAATTTTATAAGAAAGGACTTACCAACATAAATATTTTCAAAAGATTAACAATATAAATTTATTCAATACAAGCCCAATAGATTCAACATTCAAAGACAATAAATAAAAGGGGCTAAAGGCCTAGCTGGATGACATTTGCTAAAATAATTTATTTACAATTTTTATACAAACAACAGAACGCTTTCGACCCGTATCAGGTCATCCTCAGTGTTTATCTATTCTCTTAATCCAAATCTCTCGTATCATCTCCTATCTACGCATTAAAAATCTAAATATCCTACTGTCTGATTAATACCATGTCAGCTGCGTTGTAAAATTTTTCTATGTATCCACTATGCGGTCTCTCCAATGATGGGATGTCCATAATGACCATGTCAATTGCGCTATCATACCATGAAAGTCGCATACTTTCACTCCACATCCTAGCTTCAATGTTCTTAATGTCTTTAATTTAAACTTGACTGTGTCTCCAATTCAAGCAGTCGCAAATACTGCAATTATTATACATATTGAAACGTAGGTATCAATTCTTAATAAGATAACGTACCTTGAAAGACGAGCACAATCAAAACAATTGAAATTTGATGTAGACTGTTTTGACACTGGATAACATTTGATGTTTTAATTCGCTAACAAGTAAACTGTTAGGGGAAACCTTCAAATGAGTGAAARGAGAAAGGGAAGACGATGTAATGTAAGTGGGGAATTCMACGTATCAGAATTAATTATGTGTAAGTGATTTTATCAGAGGAAAATATGCYTCTGGAAGCAAATCRGTATCACTTTGCTTATTTAACCCTTTTGTTTGTTTTTTAATATATATCATCTCAGATATAATTCGTTTGGTATATGATCTTTCTTTATCGACTATCTTTAYCTCRCCCCAATTCATCATATGATTATTTTCTATGCGATGGTTGGAAATCACTGACAATGTTCCACTCTTTTTRTTAATATCCCTAAMATGTTCCTGTAATCTTGTTCCGAGTTGTCTCTTAGTCTGTCCAATATAAGTTGCCTCACAATCCTTACAAGTTATTTTATAAACTACATCCTGTTGGTAAYGGATTTCCAATTTATCTTTTCCCCGTTTAATATATTTTTTTAAAGTATTTAAAATAGAATGAGACATGTKAAAACCAAATTTAGCACATACCRGTGTAAAACTTTCCGAARTGCTATTTACATACGGAATCGTAAAGTATTCTTTCTCTACTACTTGTTTTTGTTCTTTATTAGCTTTATTATTGTTGCTGTATGCAATTTGCTTTATTCTCTTATTGATAGTGCTAAAAATAAAGGAAAGAGGAAAACAATTGTCCAGCAACAACTCAATAGTCTTTTTTAAATTTTTTTCTTGGAATTTGGGGTGATACAAAAATAGTACTTTATCTACCAAATCATAGATGATACCTCTCTTTTGGGAAATTGGATGCTGGGAATGAAAGTTGATATATCTTCCAGAGAATGTCGGTTTCCTATAACAGTCAAAAACTATTYCTTGGCCATCATTAATTATCGTC
Source organism: Cephalotes varians (assembly GCA_037157785.1). Taxonomy (NCBI): domain Eukaryota; kingdom Metazoa; phylum Arthropoda; class Insecta; order Hymenoptera; family Formicidae; genus Cephalotes; species Cephalotes varians. Next base: position 73,525 of record JANQDE010000399.1, on the reverse strand, counting down.
AAATCTAAAAAGGTAATACTATTATTGTCGCTAATTTCTAATGTAAATTATAATCTCTCATGAAAGGAGTTGAAGATGTTTAAAATTTTGTCAAGCCATTCTCCTGGGGCCGCCAAGAGAATATCGTCAACATACCGAAAATAAAAAGGCAAATATATTGGCAGTTGTGAAATTGCCATTTGCTCTAAATCCTGTAAAACAATATCCGAAATGACGGGTGACAAGGGGGAGCCCATTGGAGTGCCGAAAACTTGTTTATATATAACATTGTTGAAAGAAAAATAAGTTGAATTAAGGATTAATTTAATAGCTTTTAAGAATTCTTCAAAAGAATTCTTCAATTTTCAAAAGAATTTTTAGCTAGGGAAGTATTAAGTATGCGTTGGTGAAATCCAGATTTAAAAGGCCAGAGTTAAAAAGCACAAAGTGATTCGTTTGCATAAGAGAGTTATTAGAAACTATAGATGAAGAACTTGAAATCTGTTGCATAGTATCTTTACATTAATTTGACGTTTGTTATTTAATGTATCATTTTGTTCATCATATGTAGAATTCTCTTCATCTATCGAAGAAACATAACTTTGTGGAGGAGTATTTTCTGTCACTAGTGATGTCTTTTTAATGGGTGATTGTACTTTGTTTTGATAAGATGAATTTCTGTTATTGTCACTATAATTGGATTCATGTGCAATTGACATAGTGTAACTGACAGAAGCATCATTACTTATTTCCCGTGTCCTCTTTAATCTTTCAGAAATATTGCTTATTTTTGTACGTACCTAAATATCATACATGATTTCAAGAATAATAAAATTTTTGAACGCATGATATGATTACTATGATATAATTTCTTAAAATTAAATTTAATATTCGTTATAAACATTAAGACTCACTTTCGAAGAAGGAAATCATTGGAAGAAGACAATTACTGAGCTCATTTTTTGCGTTTTGTACTGTATTTTGACCGATGCATTTGAAAGGAACACTTGGCGGTGCTGGAATGACTTTTTATTGTTGCGCCTTATAATTTCTTTATCAAAATCAGAGTCGAAGAATCTATTTCGTACTTTTTTTCGTTTCCCTCTTCCAGTTTCTTTTTCAGTCTCATAGGCTGAACCTTCTGCCACAAAACCTCGAACAGCAGTTCTTGCTTTTAAATACAGATCTATAATAAAATGGAGTAAACAAACATTAGGATAATAGAATAAGTTAATAAATGCTCATCATAATTCAAGTGACTTCAAAATTCGCTTACCATAATACCTTAGAATTTCAATTGAATATTTTGGCCAGGATCGGTCTATTAGTTTTTCTTTCCTAACAAAATTGCCAGCGTCTTGATCAAATGGAGGCCAATAAGTAATTTGATCATCAATATCAGTTAGCCATTTGGTAAGGTCATTTGGTAATCTCATAATTAGTTTTTTCCTCATCACTTTTATCATCTTCGCGTGTAAACTTTAATATTACAAACTAAAGTAAAATAATTAAACATTATATAATGATTCTAGCTAATTCTAAAAAAATGATAATAGATAATAGAGATAATAGAGGTAATAGAGAATAAATAAGTAATATAAATAATGCGGCTAATATAACATAAATAATATAAAATAAAATATAAATAGATAGTAGAAATGATATGAACAACAAAATTAATCATGCATATTTTTATATAGAAAAATTTTTGGAACTGTAAAGGGTGCGGTTTAAGATTCTCGTAGCGCTTGAAAAACTGAAAATGTATGCAACAATGGTACACATAGAAAAGAGTCACGATCTGGCATAAGCCAACATTTAGCTTTTATTTCAGATAATAGCAGAATTCTCACATTTTTACTTATTTGAGAGACAGATATGATTTCAAGAATAAATGAAGAATAAATGAAGAGGATGTGTATAAAAATTGTTAGAGTTTTTGAATAATTTTCTCACTAAAAATATTAAGTTTTCATTGGAAATAATATCTTCAAGGATTATTACTTCGTTAGTAATTGATATAAAACATGTCTTTTTTCCCAGTTTGTAAAATAACATCATCTATAGAAATAAACTTATAATGTATTTCATGCATTTCAGTTTGTGGTGTCCGTCTTTTAGATAATTTAATTTTTGGAGCATTGGTTTCTAATATGACTGGTACAGATATATTCCTCTCTAAATCTCTATTGACAATCTGATGTAAAGGCTTATACCCAGATTGAAGTAAATCTTTAATGGATTTCAGAAAATTTTCATATCTAAATGCACTGAAATTCTAAATGGCCATGTAAGGCACATTCTTCTGCCAAATGAGATAGTGCATGGACATTGTACACTACGAACTTTTTCCCATATACAGTGGCAGCATGTGTAATAAATGTTCTTAACAACTGATTTGCATAATTATTCATCGAATGAACCAAGACAGGATAATAAATTTGATAATATATATATAGCTGAATGTAATAAAAGGAAATGCTTGTAAATATTTTCATCCAAAAAATCTCTAAAAACTAGGATACCATCTACGAAATTCTGTTCCTTTGAAAAATTTTAATTCTTCTAATGATTGTGGCTTCCTGTTAAAATCTTGAGGGCAATAATCTGAGAGAGATTCTAACGTTGTTGATATTGCAGCAACAGTAGTTTTATGAAGCTTCCACAAACCATTCCATTTACACCAAGCTGTAATCAATCTTTTAAAGACACCCAGATGTACAAGATGAACACTATCCAATCGAAATGCGATATCATTCTAGTGTTAAGCCTTTCCAATATAGAATGATCTAGATGATGTTGGGATTGAGTCTGTTGCAGAAATGAATAATCAGTTCTTGAATTTTCATCCAGATTAATATATGTCACTCTATCTTCAATCCATTCACCTACAACAGTACATTTTTCACAAGAAGTATAGCCGCAATGACCTAGGCAACACTTCACAAAAGAGCGAGCAGATGCATCACAAATATAATGTCTTATTTGAAATGAATATCTCCTATTGTTAAAAATATAATATTGAAACTATAAAATATATTATTGAACAGATCTTCTACTTCATTCACATACTCTCCAAGATAAGTATTTAAATCTTGAAGATCTGTTTTTCCAAAATAGATGGCTATAATAAAAGGAACATTTTTAGTCATTGTAAGGTAGCCTAAAATTGGCCAAAACTTTGTCTTGGAGGATTTAAATAGTGGTAATCCATCTATATTAATATCAATTACCATACTCTACCATACATCTGTAAATATGATTCCAGCTGCATAGCATCCAAATTTCTTCTTATGCCTTTATACTTATACATTTGTGATCCATCATTAAATTCATGTAGCTCCAAATTTACTGGAGTACTCAATAGAGTTTTATATGATTTAGGGAAATGAACAAAAACAGTACTTAATTTTTTAAGTAGATTATCTAATTTCTTCATTGAAATATGCCCTCCCTCTAAAGCCCATTCTCGTATTAATCGAATAAGATACTGTTCTTTCTCATCCTCATTAACAATAAGAACATTTTCATTATCATCTTCATTGTCAGAATTATTATCTTGTCTTTCACTTTGTAAGCTGACATTAGATCAAATATCTGTGTTTTCACTATCATTGTCTATCATTTCATTTTCACTACCATTGGTCAATTGCATTTAAGGATTTTATAAAATTTTGTTCCAAATCACATACATTTTCATCTAAATCACTAGATACGTCGTCAATATTTTCATCATTGTTATTTCGTTGATTGTGAGTTGGCTGATATAGACGGTAAAATATATTATCCAGCTTAATTTTTTTGGATGAAATCTATTCTAAGTGCCTCTCTTTGTAACTTCCTTTTATAAGTTCTATAAACCTGATAAAATCGTAAAAATATCGAAAAGAAAGAAAAAAATAACAATATAACAAAATATAACAAATAAAATATAGACCGGTATATGAAAATAACAAATAATTAAAGATGCGCTAAACCGGTCAAAGCTAGATTTTCGTTCTAATTCGTTTTTTTATGTGAAATTATATATATTTATCAAGTTCACCTGCGCGCCGAATGAATTTTCGGTCTTAAAACACAGTCTTAAGTTGAACAACAATAGTAATATCGATAAATATATGTAATTTCACATAAGAAACATTAGCACGAAGATCTAGCTTTAACCGGTTTAGCGCATCTTTAATTATTTGTTGAAAAAAATAATGTCTACAAACATATAGAATAATATGGATTGAAGCTCGTTTAAATACAGGCCAATTGGACGAAAAATCTCTAATTGAGCAATCATGCTAATTACCGTAAACATCAATCGATGTGAGTTGTAGCCAATTGTATCTGTGCGCAATTGGATCTCCCCGTTATATGATACAAATATCATAAAACACATATTTTAAATGCGTTTTTATCACAACGGCTTTCAAGCAAAATTATTATTTAAATTTTATTAATAAAATTATTTAATTTTTAACAAAAATATTAAAATCATATTAAAATCACCTTTTTTTTTAAATAACTAGCTCACAGCAAGCGCAAAGTGCGCACTCTTATGCACTATTATTATATTAATTATTAAAGATTTATATAAAAAAAAATTTTTTTTAATAAATTTAAAAATAAAACTAATCAATAATCATCCTAAACAATTAATCAATTTCTGTTAAATTCCGCGACGATATTCACGAAGCTACGTTAACATTTCGCGATCACTCGTGATCGTTATCAATCAAACTCACGGAAAAATTGTAACAATGTAAATCTCGAAATTCGATTCAAACACACTTCATGAATTTTCATCAGTTTTTTTATTATAGATAATTTTTTAAAATAAAAGCATAAATAAATATTCTTAAATAATATTCTTTGACATTTATTTGACATTGTGTATAATAAAAATGTTAATATAAGATTATAAAAAAATAAATATTTTAGAGAGGTTTTATTTTATTCTATTTCTTTTCTTTTACATAAAATATACACGTTATATATATGCAAAACAAACATTTTTTTATACTTTTTAACATTTTTAAAAGAACAACATATAAAAAGTTATTTATATAAATATAATAAAAATATTTATATAAATATAATAAAAAAAATAGAATACCATTAAAATAACATTAATACCATTAAAAATTAATACAAATAAAATACTATTAATATCATTAAAAAAATAATAATAATATTGTGACTTTAATTTCTATACACAAAATCAAATAAATATTAAATAATTTAAAACAGGCCAACATACGGTTAAAGCTAGGTGTCAGTGCTCAATAATAATTCTATTTATTTAAATTAAACTATACTCTAGTACATTCAAACAACCAATATCTTCAAATTATTTGATGTTTTCATATATCGGTCGAAAAGAAATTTATTATTTGTTTACACGCTGGCCTTACAATGCGTTACCCCTTAATAGATATTGGTTATTGCGATAAATATTACCATATGCCTCGGTGGTCTAATTGGGAAGACGCCTGCYCCGGCAAGWCAGGAGATTCCAGGTTCAAACCCTGGCTGAGGTAATATTTTTCGCAATAAGTTCTTTACAGTTTTARAAAATGCTYATTAACATCATGCATTAATTWGRCGATCAAATTTATTTGTGAYTTTATTTCTATTCTRGTTTARAACTGCGTTATATGACCGGCTGTGTTCGGCGCGTAGTTTGAATGTACTAGAGTATAATTTAATTTAAATAAATAGAATTATTATTGAGCACTGACACCTAGCTTTGACCGTATGTTGGCCTGTTTTAAATTATTTGATGTTTTCATATATCGGTCGAAAAGAAATTTATTATTCAAATAAATATTATTATGTTACATTTCTCTAGAACTCTTTTAATTTTTGTCTGCAATATTTTCTTACATATATCTTTTGAGATATTTGCATTCATTACATATATATTACACCGCACCCAATTCTGTAAAGTGTTAATTCAATTGAAGTTTTTATGGTAAATATTAAATATAATAGGTTTATCGATTTTCAAAATAGATAAAGGGCTACGTGCCAAGTACAGATATAATTGCTGCTAATGTGTGTCGAAATGCGACTATTATTGAAATTACAGTAAAAATTAAAATTACAATTAACAAGTTAAAATTCGATCAAACGTTTCGACCCACATCGGGTCATCTTCAGTGAATGTTGTAAACAATTTAGAATACAAAGAAGAGATGGATTACAATAAAAATAAAAATGTACATAAAAATAAATAATAATAAAAATTGAGCATCATGGTCGCGGAACAAAATAACAAGGTCGTATGTGTAACAATTTTTTCGACAATAACGGTCGGATGATAAAAGGCGCAAGTGATAAATAAAAATGTTCGTACGGAAAAATAAAACCATACAGGGGTGCGATGACGGTAATCTTACGTAAGTTGTGTCATGATCCATAGGTCTTAATCGTAGTTATTAATTGTGCGTCGGAAATTGTGTCAGATTTATTCTAGTTTGACAAACCGAAATGTTCCGGCTCCTCCCGAGGATTCGGTCGTGACAAAATACRTTAGGTACTTTAAATAAAGATTATGTCGCTGTGTAAAAACAAAATAACGACTTAGATTTGATTAAAAAACCGAAAGTATCGTGCAATTAATGTCAAAAACGTACCTCCAGAGGTCCGAATAGGAGCGATGAAACGCAACATTAATACAGATTGACAGTCGGAAAAGTATAAAATCGTTATTAACGCGTGTAGCAGTTCTGAGTACTAAAGTTGAAATGAGTAGACGAAGTGTAACAGTGGACGGGAAGGAAGATAGAAGAGCTTAGGAAGAGAGGGAGTTGGAGATGAAACAGAAGGGATGGAATTAGGAAGGGGAAAAAAGATCAAGAATGGGGAGATAAGACATAGGAAGTAAATCGGTGTCACCTTGTTTGTTAAGTCCATGCTGCTGTTTTTTTATGTGGACCATCTCTGAAATTAGTCTTTTGTGGTAAGACCGTTCGTTGTCTATAATCCTAACATTATGCCAATCAAAGTTGTGGTTGAGATTCAGTCGATGTTCAGAAATTACGGAAGGAGATCCGTTCTTTTTTCTAATGTCTGAACTGTGCTCTTTGATTCTCGTACGTAGTTGTCTCTTGGTCTGTCCCACGTACGAGGCATCACAATCCTGACAAGAAGTCTTATAAACGATTTCCTGGTGTGACATAATATCCAGATTATCCTTACCGCATTTTATAAAACTATTGAGCGTGTGCGGAATTGAAAATGTGAAGTGAAAATCATATTTTTTAGTAACAGGTATGAAACTTTCAGAGATGGATTTGGGGTATGGAATTGTGAAAAATTCTTTTTTCGTTGTCAGATCATTAATGTTGTTAGTATCAGTATCAGTCAGCTTGAAAAGAGTGAGAGTTTTTTTTTTCGAATGTAATGTGATTCTAGATCTTATAGTATTAAAAATGAAAGACAGTGGATAATCATTATTGAGTAGGACTTTGATCGATTCAGTTAAATTCTTTTGATGGAAACGAGGATGGGACAACAAGATGATTTTGTCAATCATTCCAAAAATAACGCCTCTTTTATGCGTAGTAGGATGGTGTGATAGGAAGTTCAGGTATCTCCCTGAGGACGTCGGTTTCTTATACAAATCGAAAATGATTATATGGTTGTCAATGATAATCTTAGTGTCCAAAAAGTTGATTTGATTGTTGTCGCTGTTTTCGAGAGTAAATTTTAATCTGATGTGAAAAGAATTGAAAGTCACGAGGATGTCACTGAATTGAGATTGGTGTGTAACTAGAAGATATCATCTACATATCTGTAGTATATAGGAATATTGAAATGTAGGAGTTTTAGAGCTTGAATTTCCAGGTCTTGTAGGACAAGGTCCGAGATTATGGGGGAAAGGGGGGAGCCCATAGGGGTACCGAAGATCTGCTTGTAGTTGATATGGTTAAAAGAGAAGAATGTGGAGTTGAGTATAAGTTTAATAGCAAGCAGAAATTCCTCAATGGGAATGGCAGTATTCATTGCTATAAATTCCCATCTTTTTTTGAATGCTCTCATACACTAATTTAGATGGGACATTGGTGAAAAGGGACACAACATCAAGGCAAGCTAGTTCTAGTTGAGGATCCAAGGTGATACCACTGAATTTACTGACTAGGTGGTAGCTGTTTTTTAACTGGGGGGTGTGGGGATACTGTTTTTAATGATATTGTGCAAATCATTGGATAGAGAATACAGCGGACTACCAATGGACGACACAATAATGCAGATAGGGTAACCTGGTTTGTGGATCTACGATAGACCATATGCTCTGGGAAGTAATCCGTCTGTAGTGTGTAATTTTCGGTAAATGTGAAGACTTATTAATTCTTTATTTTTCCATCTGGACAATAAGGTGCGTAATTCCTGTGACAGTTTTTTTGTCGGATCATAGTGAATTATTTCATAGGTGTTGGTATCACATAACATATCCGTCATTTTTATTATATAATCTTTTTTGTTGAGAATTACAGTGGTGTTGCCTTTGTCGGCTTTTGTGAAGAAAATTTCGGGATGTTCTTTGGAGAAGGTTTTAGTGATGCTGAGAAGAGAGGACAGAAATTTATTGTGTAATTGAGTTTCTTGTTATTGCGAAAAATTCTATTGATGATTGGAATAGAGAGATTTCTAATAGGTTCACAAATTGACTCCGGAGTTTTTTTCAGGTTATTTTCTATGTGTTTTATGAAATTAACAGCTATTTTGTTATGGTTACTGGGCGTTAGTGGCTCTGAAAGTTTCATACCTGTTACTAAAAAATATGGTTTTTACATCGTATTTTCAATTCCGCACATGCTCAATAGTTTTATAAAATGCGGTAAGGATAATCTGGATATTATGTCACACCAAGAAGTCGTTTATAAGATTTCTTGTCAGGATTGTGATGCCTCGTACGTGGGACAAACCAAGAGACAACTACGTACGAGAATCAAAGAGTACAGTTCAGACATTAGAAAAAAGATCTCCTTCCGTAATTTCTGAACATCGACTGAATCTCAACCACGACTTTGATTGGCATAATGTTAGGATTATAGACAACGAACGGTCTTATCACAAAAGACTAATTTCAGAGATGGTCCACATAAAAAAACAGTAGCATGGACTTAACAAACAAGATGACACCGATCTACTTCCTATGTCTTATCTCCCCTTTCTTGATCTCCTTCCTCCTTCCTAATTCCATCCCCTCTGTTTCATCTCCAACTCCCTCTCTTCCTAAGCTCTTCTATCTTCCTTCCCGTCCACTGTTACACTTCGTCTACTCATTTCAACTTTAGTACTCAGAACTGCTACACGCGTTAATAACGATTTTATACTTTTCCGACTGTCAATCTGTATTAATGTTGCGTTTCATCGCTCCTATTCGGACCTCTGGAGGTACGTTTTTGACATTAATTGCACGATACTTTCGGTTTTTTAATCAAATCTAAGTCGTTATTTTGTTTTTACACAGCGACATAATCTTTATTTAAAGTACCTAAYGTATTTTGTCACGACCGAATCCTCGGGAGGAGCCGGAACATTTCGGTTTGTCAAACTAGAATAAATCTGACTGCCTTATTCATACTTTTTTATCGATTTTATAAAATTTGCTTATTTATTTATACATTGCAAGGCATATAAACTGAACATTTGAAATTAGTACGGCTCTTTCTCTCTTCCCAGCAAATGAAAATGAATTGAAATGGACAGAAATGGATTCGTTTTGTTCGTGTCAGATTCTGATGTTTTGAATCCATTTCTGTCCAATTAAAGTTTTCAAATTTTTAAATCCATTTTAAATCCATTTTAATCCATATGAAGAGATAAAAACAAAAAAATTCTTATTCCTTTCAATTAAAAAAAAATGCAGACCATTAATTCATTTTAATCTATCACGCGGAATTAAAATAAATTGATTTCTACTTTTTAAATAAAAAAAAAAGTTACTTGGGTCATACAATTCATTTTAATCCATGAGATTGAAATGATGCTATTTTTTCAATCCATATTTTGTTCAAATGAATTAAAATGGATTAAAAGTTTTAATTCATTTCAATCCATTTTCGTTTGCTGAGTTTTCTCGCTTTTATTTCATTTGTTTAAATACATAAATAAATTGGGTGGTGTCCATTTGGACACGAATCGATTGGACACGAGACACAGAGTTTGGAAAGCCTCTAGGCACCGGTCGCTGCGGTTGGTGATGTCCAATTGAGCCGTATCCAAACAGGACGCTCCCAATAAATTTATAACATCGAAAAAAAATTTATTATTTTACGAAAGTAAACAATCTAACCTATAAATGACTTACCGCTGGTTCATCCATAATGTAGTTATCAATTTTTACTGATATCATTATGATTCATCATCACCATATATATCGATGTTAATTAAACTATAAAAAATCACGTGTGAAATGCCTGCACAGGATATTTTTATTTGATTTTATTTGATTTTATTTGATTTTATTTGGGGGTACCCTTTACATATCATCGTTTCATCATTGGGCAGCCCCCTTTATGAAGTAGCGAAGTTTCTAAATAGTATTTTGAATGCGTCCCTAAAGAGGCCTCTATCGCATATTAAAGATTGTTGGTCTTTTGTTAACTGCGTAAATGGAATTATTGTTGAATCAAATGAGATCTTGGTGTCTCTTGATGTAACTTCGCTTTTCATTAACATACCGAAAGAATTAATTGTGCGTGCTATCGAGAATAGATGGAACTTGATACAAAAAAACACTAAACTTAGCTCAGTTTATATGTGCTATAGATTTGGTATTGAGTTCGACTGGGTTTGTGTTCAATGAACGGTATTACGAACAAATCCATGGGAGTCCTATGGGGTCACCTTTGTCCCCAATCCTGACTGGTCATGGATGATTTGGAAACAGCTAGCATTAGAAAACTTAATTTTAAAGTACATGTTTTTTACAGATGCGTAGATGATATCTTTATGATTATTCCTAAAACCAGATTGGACTCGATACTAACATCTTTTAACAGTTACCATCCGCACCTTAAGTTCACCTGTGAAATCGAAAGTGATAATATGCTCAACTTTCTTTCTCTACTTCTGTCATTAGAACTGATAATGGTACTCTTTTAACTAATTGGTATAGAAAACCGACTTACTCTGACAGATATATTAATTTTTACTCGAGCCATCCTTACCAATTTAAACTGAATACTATTACAAATTTAGTGGACCATGCGATTTTATTATCCGAACAGTTTCATGTCTGTAACCTGTCCACAGTTAAATCAATTTTAAAAAACAACAGTTACCCTGATAATATTGTTAATAGAGAAGTCGCTAAAAGATATAAATTTTTAAAGATCAATAACTTTAAGAGCACTAGTGACCGTTTTTCAAAAAACCTCAATAGTATGAATAGGGTTATGACCCTTCCTTACATTCACAAATTGAGTGAGGATATTAAAAGAATTTTACACAATATGTTAGACGTTCGGTTTACTATACCAAAAAAGTTGGACACAATCATACGGAAGGGTAAAGATAGACTTGATGCACAACGTGAAACCGAGATAGTTTATAAGATTAATTGTAACGATTGTGATAAGGTGTATGTTGGACAGAGTAAGCGACACTTGGCTACGCGTATTAAGGAACATAAGAATAATATAAATAATGCGTCGGGTAATTTCTCAGTGGTAACAGACCACAGATTGACTTTTAATCATGACTTTGACTGATTTAATCCTAATATCTTACATAATAGGAAGAAAAGAGAAATAGCTGAGATGTTCTATATAAAAAAGTTTGACAACAATATAAACCTTCAGAAAGACACTGAAAATTTAAACTCCATTTATGACAGTATTATAATTTCTTAATATATTTGTCCTTCTGACGTGTTTTTAATCGGTAACACAATCGCTTGTTGTGCTTCGTCGAGTTTAGACGTGCCTTTCAACACGGATAATTAATTAATTTTGACATCCCACGATAACGACTATTTATTGTATCCCTGCCATGGGTTTTTAAAGGAAATTCTGTAAGTCATCTTGACGGTTTCCAGTTATGCATATTAGAACTGCGTTGTCACTTTCTATATTTCTTGCATGTACCGTTATATTTTTTAGATATTCTTGATAAGGACCGGAAAGCGCTCGGTCGAAACGTCGACTTATTATTATTTTTTATTATTTTTTATCAAATAAACTTGCCAGATAAGGTCAAATTTGAATCTCATATTTGTTATTTGATTTTACTTGATACTTGTTAATGCCGGTACCGATAAGAGTGCCACAAAGGATATGCGCGACATGCGCGATAGGAATAACGCGCAGGCGTAATATAGAGAGAATAGGCACAAGCGAAACAGCGATGTGCATACATGCATGCTGTTTGCGCATGCACATAATATAAATAACGAAAGATGTAAAGAATATCGACCATACATAAAATCTTTATATTTTCTACTCTTTATATTTATTTTTAGTCAAATTTATGTTTCATATTAATAAATATAAATATTATAATATTAATTAATATGTATTTAATTCATTGCTTGTTTTAACATGTTGTTTTAATATACACACATACACACATGTATATATATATATATATATATATATAATAATTTTTTAAATATAGATATTATAATTTTTTAAATAAATTGACAAATTATTTAAAATAAGAGTTTTGTTACTATGTAAAATTTTTTTATAAATAATCTAAACATTTTTAATTAACTAATTTAGTCAAAATGAAGGCGAACTAAAATATTGCTGCAATGTAATTATTACAATCAAATTATATTTTACATTATTTAGGTCTGCCGACAAACATAATTTTTTTATCTATATTACATTTTATAATGACAAAAATTATTATATGAAAAAAACATTAAAATAGCATCAAATCGATGTCGAAATAATATAATATCGATGTCTTAGCAAAAACACGGAAAAATGATAATTTTCCTGTTTAAAGCTATAAATACGTGTCATAAATAATCTTTTCCTTTAAAAAAATGTATAGAATACAGAGTTCGAAATAAGCTTCAAATTTCGAGCAATATTTTGATACGATGTAACATCGATGATTTTGACGTCAATTAGACATCGATTCGACAAGTCATTTCTCGCTGGGTCAAACGTTAAGTTTTTTTATAGTAGTGGTAGTAGTGAATTGGCGGGTGGGCCTACGAAATGCCCTAGTGTCACCAAGATCTGAACGATCCTCTGTAACTCCGCTAGTTAACAGGGCTAGCAGTTCCAGCCTAGTGTTCAACACCAGGCTTAGAAGATTGCTCACTCTTTCTAATGCTAGATCTCAGGCTTCGAGAAACGGCCCTAGAATCCATATCTTTTTTAAGAGAGAGCGCAAGGCAGCAGCAAAGGTTGTCCTTACACCTTTTTTCCGCACAGTCAACAATCTTTTTTGCTCAGCAAAGCCGAGATTGTATGAGTGACCTCTAAAGTCACATAGCCCGTGAGGAGTATCAATCTACGGGGGAGGTTTGTTATCCTTACGCCTAGTCGTTCTCCTCTGAGCTTGGGATCTCCATACTGGAGTTTTAGATATTACGGATTAAAATCCGTATGTGCGGAATGCGTGGATTTGAACTCGCGAGTCTTGCGACGCCTCACTTATGAGTCCGTCGCCTTCGCACGCAGCCACACGACATCCACACAAGTTCTTTTTTTTTATAACATTTATATAAAAAAAGGGATTGAGGATGACGACACAATAACTAGACAATGTTTTTAAACGTTTTTTAATATTTATTTTTCATTCATTATACATTTCACAATTCATTTGTAAAAATAACATTTATTAAACAATTATTTTAAATTAATTATTCATTTGAACTAATATAAGAAAGAATTTTATTTAACGTTTATTTAATATTTATATTGTATTATTAATTAATTTGCAATAATGACTTGAAAAAACATTTGTTTAACATTTATTCAATAATTTAATATTTATTTTACATCAATTATTTATTTAAAATTATTTAAATAATTGTCAAAATAATGGGATGAAACTTAGTGGCACTTATAGGCTGCTTTCCTTTTAGGGGACATAAATCAACACAGGTTAACATACTCAAGCACAGTTTGCCACAGTTAAATGTAACGCGATATACAGAATGTGTAGAAACTTTTAGTTACTTAACCTTACAAGATCCATCGTAAAACTTTTCAAATGTGTTTTCTTTTTTTATAAATATATGTTTAATAATTTTTATAAATGTATGTTTAATAATTTTTATAAATGTATGTATAATATATTGTATTGTATAAATATTTTCAGTCGAAATATATTATAAAAATAGAGTTTTAGTTTTATGTAGTTGAAGTTTGGAGCGTTCTTGGAGCGAAAATTCAAATGCGTTTTGTGCCAAAATGTACGAGTGCGAGGACAATCTCTGAGATGCCAGAGACTAAAAAAGAATTAGTTCGTTGAAATTCAAGGGTAGAAAGGGCTTCGCTCAGCCGGAAGTAGCAGTATTGTCACATATGCGGATAAAAATTCGTACCATTACTTCCAGCGTTTTATGCCAAAATGTACGAGGACAATCTCTGAGATGTCAGAGACTAAAAAAAAAATATCAAATAAATAGAAAAATTTTTAGATCGTCAACGAGTTCATCGAATCAAATGAGAATTTGCCTATACACGGTCAAAGCTGAATCTTGGGTGCCCAATTATATTATATTATATACATTTAAGATACAATTTTTTTTTAATTTTTCAGTTATTTTGAACTGCGCGCCGATAGTTTGTCGGATTCGTACGCATTTCTAAACTGAACTGAATAAAGTTTAATAAACTGATGATTAACTTAAATTATAATAAATATAGACTCATGACCGATATGTGAAAACACAACATTAATTAACTAAAGCGCCAAACGGTCAAAGCTAGGTCTTCGTGCTGAAAATTTCTTATGTGAATTTGTATACATATCTCAAGTTCAACTGCGCGCCGAATAAATTTTCGGTCTTAAAACACAGTCTTAAGATGAACAAGGATAGTAAATCACACTATTAAATTGATAATCAATTTAATAACAACGATGCTAATAAGCATCTCAATCCCTCATCTTAAGACTGTGTTTTAAGACCGAAAATTTATTCGGCGCGCAGTTGAACTTGAGATATGTATACAAATTCACATAAGAAATTTTCAGCACGAAGACCTAGCTTTGACCGTTTGACGCTTTAGTTAATTAATGTTAAATTATAATATTATTGGGAGTGTGCATTAATTTTAAGAGATTTTTTAGGTTTACAGTATAAATACTGCATTTCAAGTCCGACAACTGTATCAGCGCGCAATTTATAGAATAAGAAATATATCTAGACGTTTATATAAAAATATTATATCAAACACAAGATCCACTTCGACTAAATAAAGATACATTTCTCTTCGTTTATGTTATTTAATATTTTATTCGTAGATTTCAAAAAAACTGAAAAAAAAATTTTATGATTATGAGCTTTGAGTGTGTTAATAATTATTCGAATTTGCCTGAACACGGTCAAAGCTGGATCTTGGGTGCCCAATTATATTATATTGTATACATTTAAGATACAATTTTTTCAAAATTTTTCAGTTATTTTATGTATAAAATCTGTATTGCGATGAATATTATCACATGCCTCGGAATCACGGCAATCATGCGATAGGATTTTAAAGCTTTTTCTGTTGATGTATATGTATATGACCAACGATATCAGTGATGTATATGACCAACGAATTGAGAATTCTAATTTTCTTGTCAATAGTTCTATAGTTCTTGATAAATTAAACAAATAATTCTGGCTTTTAAAGCAAAAATATATCTTAGTACAAACTGACACGTCAGGTTCATAGAGCGTCTCATTTTGTCCTACGAAAGTTTTCGTCATTGTCAAGGTCAGATTTTAAAAGATATATAATTTTACGTGAGAAAGAGTTCCGTCGAAAAACACTGTTTTTTAATTTTTAAATAATTTTTATAGCATACATAATTTTAAGCCCAAAAAACAATCTTTCAAAAAACAAAGATAAGACGCTTGAACATTTTGATAGTTCTGAGTTTATAAATATAAGATTCTCGGACGACAAAAATTATTTAAAAATAAACAAATAATGAAAATGATCAGAATTCTTTGGAAAACGTTAGGACATTCAAAATTACGCGAGAATTATGACAGAATTCAGAATTTTAAAAATTCAATTTGTACTAAGGCATATTTTTGCTTTAACGGCCAGAACTGTTCGTTTAATCTATCAAGAACTATAGAATTAATGACAAGAAACTCAGACTTCTCAATAATTAATGAGTTTCCGCGAAATGATATGTTAGTTGATACACACACACTACGCAGTCTCCCATGTATAAGAAAAATATTTCGAATTACGCGGAACTTAGTGATGTAAATTTTATTGTCAATTGATTTAAATAAAATATTGCAATAATATTATTACTGTACTGGTATCGTTGGTCATATACATATACATCAGCAGAAAAAGTCAAAATTTAAAATCATATCGCATGATCGCCGTGAGAGCTACCTACATTTGTTTCCTGCGCCTAACCGTTTTCTTCTTCGCAGCGTCAAGATATCTTCTCACAGAAACAGTTTTTTATTTGCTCAAATACGCGTTATTGTTATTTATTGAAAAATTTTTCTCTTGCGAGATTGAAAAATACTATTCCATTATGCCTCGCAAATCTAAAATTTCACAATTTGATGTTCATGTTATTGCGGATGTAATTTGTGAGTGCGTATCAGATATTTCTGATATCAAATTTTATGGAAGAGACGAAGAATCGTTGTTATATGATAAGAAAATTTCATTTGTAATCTTAGCTCATATTATATACATATATTTGTACATATTTCCACTTGATATTATTTTTAAATTATTTAAAATTAAAATGTCTGGTAAATTTCAATTATATTTTAATATTTTAATATTTTAATATTTTATTGCATACATTATATATTTTGTACATTATATATATATATATATATATATATATATATATATATATATATATATATATATATATATATAATGTATAAAATTATATATGTATATATTTCGAAATATACATTATATATCGAAAAAACGTTCCTTTCTTATTATTGATTATTGCGATAAATATTACCACAATATTACCTCGGTGATCTAGTGATTTGAGAAGACATTCGCCTCGACAATAGTCAAAGAATTTCCAGGTTTAAATACTGACTGAGGTGACATTTTTTATAAAAAATTTTTTATGGATGGATTATGAAATATTTAAGATGCTTATTAGCAGCATTATTAAACTAATGATTAATTTAATTTATAATATTATTGGGAGTGAACATTAATTTTATGAGATTTTTTAGATTTACAGTATAGGGACTGCATTTCAAGTCCGACAACTATATCAGCGCGCAATTTATAGAATAAAAAATATATTTAGATGTTTATATAAAAATATTATATCAAACACCAAGATCCTTCGACTAAATAAAGACATTTTTCTTTTCGTTTATGTTATTTAATATTTTATTCGTAGATTTAAAAAAGACTGAAAAAAAATTTGACAATAAAAGTAGAACGTTATATGCACGTCTATAGTATGACAACGTGCATAATTTCCAAGATATAGTACGCAAGAAATTATGCTTAAAAGAAGAAAATAATAAGAATGTATTCAAGAAGTCTTTATCAATATCCACAGCTATCATACCTAAGTAAAATATTAAAGAAATATGCTAGTAGTTTGCCAGCAGAATTAGAGAGAACAATTCGAATAGATTATTATGACACTTTAGCATTAACTACATCTATATTAAACTGATATACTCGACAAAAACAGCCCGTAAAATCCACATCGCTGCCACGTAGATAAGCAACATAGAATCTTCGTGGATTTTCGAGTGGACATCCGATCATGAATGGTAGTCGAATCCACGTAGATTCCTCGTGAAAATTGCACGGCGCTAAAAATATATTCATGTAATATTTCGGTGAATTCTTTTGCAATTTATATATATTATATACAGTATTACCTAAACAAATTGCTCTATATACTTCCAAAAAAAAGGTGTTCAAGCATGCAGAGGCTTGAGAAAGCTCACTCTGCTTACGAACATAATGGGTAAATGCGATCGGAAAGAGGTCTGAGAAGCTCTATCTGTTATAGCGATGATTAATCGGGCCGTCCTTATGAACGCTGCCTGTTGCATCTTGCGTGCGAGTAAAGGTTCATCCGCGTCGCCCTCTCGGAGCGGCGGCACGTACTCGAGCCGGCAGACGTGTGCTCACGCTGGCGAGCGCGCGCGCTGAAAGCGCGCACAGCGTAGCTCGTGTAACAGTGGCAATACCGCCACAGCATATTAGTAAATGTTAATCGCGAACCGTTGCAAGTATCTATATATATTATTATTTTTTTTTTTTATGGCTTCAAAAATTGGTTTTTATTAATTTATGAATTTAGTTTTTTTTTTAATGTGAAAATGCTCACTATTTAATCTTTTGAGAAAATTTGTGAAACTGCAATATCAAAAACAGCATTAACACAATATATGACTTTTATTACATGTTTTGATTATTATTTCATGTTGAGTTTATTAAAGATTATATTATTGGATGCACATTTGTTTACTAACTGATATAAAAACTAAAGAGTGTAATATGTAGGATTTATTTATATATTTTTATATATAAGTGATRTAATAAAATATATGATATTTATTTTTATTCTTTTTTCTTTCTCTTTCTACATTTTACATTTTTTGGTTTTTACATTGTTAGTAAACAAATGTACATCCAATATTATAATCTGTAATAAACTCAACATAAAATAATAATCAAACACATAATAAAAATATCATATACATATTGTGTTAGTGCTTTTTGATGTACAATTTCACAAGTTTTCTCAAAAGTTTAAATAGTGAGCACTTTTACATTAAAAAAAAACTAAATTCTAAAATTAAAGCCATTAAAAGTAATATTATATGTAAATACTTGCAACGATTTGCAAGTGGACACATACCTTTACTAGTGTGCTATGTTAAAGCTCTAACAAGGGAAGTATAGAGCATTTTGTTTAGGTACTACTGTATATTTAACAAATACCATAAATATAAAATTATTGAAGTTTTATTCTGTAATTGTTATATAATTATTATTACACTATAGTGTTTAAAGTTTTAAGTTTAAAAGCAGTTCCATATATATTTATAAATATGATCATTTTGAACAAAAAAAGTCCTAAACATATATATATATATAAAACAAGTTAAAAGCAAAATTTTAAGATGTAAAATAATACAAGTTCATGCATGACTATTTAGTTTCCGCTATATAATTGCTATTAACTGAATAGAACGATCGCAATAATTGCCTTTATAAACCCTTTTTCTTTAACCCTTAGCTGCCACACTGGGGTCAAATTGACCCCAGCTGAAATCAAGTCCAATTTGAACATTTTTATCAGAAGAAATTTTTATTTATGATGCCAATTGTCGTTAGTTGGAGGGTGCTTCTTCCCTCTTGAGTCCAGAGCATGACGTTGAAAGCATTAGAGTAGCTTTGGCAGTCGTGTAAAGTGGAGTGGTGCCGTCAGAGACCCCAGT
>JANQDE010000398.1:58844-73481 GCA_037157785.1 Cephalotes varians | reverse complement strand
TATTTATGCAGCAAACGTTTCGACTCACGGTTAGAGTCCTCCTCAGTGCCAAAATTACATAGATAATGAACGTGGTTGCTATCTGTTAATCTTCCATACTGTATCAAAAATGTAATTACAAATACAAATCAGTCAACAATTGTGTGTGTCAAAGTGATAAAGGTTAAATTACAAGTCAAAAGTTAAAAAATAAAAGTAAAAAGTTATAATAATCTGTATTCGTCAAATATAAAACAAATTTAAATTAGATAAAAGAATAAATAGAAATGTATAAATAGAAAAATAAATTAATAAAGACTTACTGAGTAGGGAAGATGAACAGATATAAAGTGTACAATATCGTATAAGACTTAAAGACTAAACGGTATTATAATGTAATTCGGTTTAAATATTACCCCTTCTATAGTCGACCTGCCACGAAACAAAATCAATAAATAGAGTGGAAACCTATAACCGCGATGATCACTAAAAGAGTTCACTGTAAATTGGATGTAATAAGTCTGTGTCTTTTTTCAAATTTAAACCTTGTTTTTGTTTTTTTATGTGAATCATCTCGGATATAAGACGCTTGTTAAAATTTAACTCTTCATCAARCACCTCCACTCGATCCCAATCGAAATCATGACCGGAYTCTAGTCTGTGATTAGTGATAACAGAWGACTGGACCGAGTCCCKTCTGATGTGATTTCTATGTTCACTGATCCTAGTATTTAAAGTTCTTTTTGTTTGCCCCACATAAGAAGCGTTGCATTCCAAACAATTAATTTTATAAACGACGTTGGGTCGAGCTATGATAGGAATAGGGTCCTTATGTACTTTAATGAATAAATTGAGTTTCCTGTAACAAGTAAAGGCCAATTTGCAAAAAGATATATTTTTAAAGTATTGGATGAATTTTTTAGCTATGGATGAGATATAAGGAATTGTGAAATAGTTGGTTTTCTCAACGTGAGGTTTCATAGATTGAATGGAGTTAAGAGGTTTGTGATGGTAAAATTTCGAGTTTAATCGTCTCCTGATTGTAGAAAAAATTAAGTTCATCGGATAACCATTATCACGAAGAACATTAATAATGAGGTCGAAATTGTCTTTATGAAATTCTGGATGAGATAGCAAAATTACCTTATCAATCAAACTTATCATAGCACCTTTTTTGTGAGTGAACGGATGTTGGGAATGGAAATTAAGATAGCGACCTGAAAAGGTAGGTTTGTGATACCAATTAAAGATCAAATGTCCGTCTCTTTTTATTAAAGTCAAATCRRGGAAATTYAACATATCACCTCCCACCTCCATAGTGAAACATAAACGAGGGTGATATGAATTAAATTTGAGGAGTAAATCATTTAAACTAGAGTAAGAGGCGGCAAGAGTAATATCATCAACGAACCTGTAATAAAAAATAGGTTTCTCCAAAAGCCCACCAACCACACTGTCCTCAAGTTTTTGTAACATTAAGTCCGCCACAATGGGGGAGAGAGGAGACCCCATTGGAGCCCCAAAAATCTGCCTGTAATATTTATTGTTGAAAGTAAAAAACGTAGATTGGAGAACCAGTTTGGTAGCATGTAAAAATTCATCTTTGGGAAGAGTGGAATGTTTTTCTATCAAGGCCCATTTCTCATCTATGATGTCAAAAACAATTTCAGTTGGAACRTTAGTGAACAACGAAACCACATCAAAAGAGACCAAACCACAATCKTCTGGAATGTACAAGTCAGAAAGTTTATTAATTAAATCCAGACTGTTTCTTATGTAACTATCMGACATGGGTATGCTGCTGTGTAARATTTTTTGAAGGTAGACCGCTAGATTGTGCAAAGGACTTCCTGAAGAAGAAACGATAATTCTCAGAGGAAGTCCTTGTTTATGAATTTTGGGCAAACCATATGCCCTCGGCAGAATAGGATTAGAGGAATTTAAAAAATTATGTGTAYGTGTAGTAATGTATTTGGAATTTGACCATCTGTTCAGTAACTGTTTTAAATTTTTTAGTAACTTATTCACAGGATTACGCTGTAATATCGAATAAGTATTAGTGTCAGATAAATAATTTTCCATTTTAACAATGTAATCCATTCTGTCAAGAGCCACTACAGTGTTGTCTTTATCCGCTCTAGTAAATAAAATGTCAGGATTGTCTTTAATGAACCTCTTAGTGGGCGGAATCAAAGACAGAATATTGTAATCAATCTCAGATCTATGTCGGTCGGCTTTATTTAAACTATTAATGAATGGAAAGATCTGGTTCCTAAATTTATTAATACTATTCTTATTTTTTTGGAGTAAAAAGAAATTGTTCTCTACATGTTTAACGTATTGAATGACAGCGTCGGAATTATCAGTCGGAGGAAGACAAAAGCCCTCCCCCAACTGCAACAAGCTCACTACCTCGTTAGGAATGCAGGTATTACATTTGTTAATGAACCACTTTTCTCTCGGYTCCAACAAACTTTTTGTCGGAGTATTATAATCAGAAGGGTCGAGTTCGATGTCATACACGATATCATTGGAAGGTAAACTATTTTTGTTGAAAGAGAATTTTAGATTGTTATGTGAATTACGTACATGAGTAGAGCAAAAATATTTGATATTTTTAATGTTATTGTCCATAGTTGGATTGTATGGTTGTATCGAACTCAACTTTCTGAGAAATCTCTTATTTTCTTGCAAAGATAATTTTTGTAGTTTAATGTATTGCGTACTAAAAAACTTTTGACATAAGTATGTAGGTAAATTGTTTTCTATAGTGCGGGTCACAAAGTAAACTTTGGATATGAGATGTCTTCGTTTTTTGAAATTATCCGTAATTTCTAAATTTAACATTTTGTTAGTAAAACCGTTAAAAAGAGAATCCGCTCGCTGTTTGTTAATGTCATTATAAAAGATAAATTTACAAGAAGCATGATTATTAAGATGTTTAGGAAGCAATTTTGACCTTTTACAAATTAATAAATATTTGTTTCGCGCAGTAGTTTTTATGAGGTCACGGTTATAAATAATCCATTGTTTCAAGAGCTTTACAATATTCAAACCGAACAAATCAAAAATAGATTTAAAAAAAGATGTATGATACGAAGTGTAGCGCATTATTTCAGGCAGCGCATATAAAATATAATTGAAATCAAAAGATATAATACTTGGCTCCCAGAATAAATCCAATACGGAAGAAAAACTGCCAGTAAGAGCCTCAGCGGATGAAAGTTCATCAACACCTAAGAATCTACGTTATTTCACACATCCTTTACGCACTTTCATCCGCTGAGGCTCTTACTGGCAGTTTTTCTTCCGTATTGGATTTATTCTGGGAGCCAAGTATTATATCTTTTGATTTCAATTATTAAAAATATTTATGTTTATAATATGTATATAATATATTTACGAGTACTAGTAGTCAGAATTAAATGCACATTTCGAGTCAATTTCTGAAACAACACTTATTATCTTCCATTACATATGCTACAATCTTTCACTAAATCAATCCATTATTGTCACAATCATATTATTGTAAAACATATATTAATAATAATAATATATTAATTATTTAACAAAACAAATGTGACTAAACAAATTTTAATTATGATTTAATAGAAAGTTTAATAGAAAGTATAATTCCATCATATTTATTGCTAATATAGGAATGCAACTTGTTTCAACTATCAAGCTTCAAGTGATAAAGAGATAACAGGCATCATTTTAAAAAACAGAAATGTACATCTAATTCCAAACGGTGGAAAAAAATGGATTAATACAGGGTGTGTCAAAAGTTCCGGGACGACTGGATAATTTGAAAAATACGTATCACAGAGAAAAATGACCTCGACCAAAGTTGTAGGATTTTTCTCGGGCAATCCGATAGTGACCTTAGATTTGACCTTGCCCATGACCTTCAAGGTCATTTCAAAATCAAGTCCGTTTTTTCAAATGGAACCCCATACTTTTAACGCCAGTTAAGACAAGACTTATTACTTTCCATCAAGGACATATTAGATCGTAAAATTTTCCGCTCTTTTCATTCCCGGAACTTTTGACATACCCTGTATAAATAGGTTAATATAATTGTATATAAATAATTGTCACATTTAGTATAATATTAATGTAATATACCTTTATTACGTATAGTTTTAAATTTCTTTTAAGTCTGCCGTTGTCTGTTGTATCAAAAATATGTTTCTTATGATAACCTGCAAAACAAGAAATTATAATAAGCATTTTCCAGCAAAAAGACACAGATAATGCAGTGTAACACAGTGAATTTCATCCTTGTTTAAAATTAACAAATAGCAAGAACAAAATGATTCACTGTGGATGGTCCACTTAGGGTGCGTTCACGAAGACGCTGTTTGCGCTACCAACGCAAACGCAAACGCTACCAACTGTTCATGAAGCGATTAGCGCAATAGCAATTGCAAGCTTCATGAACGACACTAGCGTAGCGTTAGCATTATAGGAACGTTCATACTATTACCTGCCTCTTACCCCACGCGTATCTCTATCCCCACTACAAGCAGTCCGCAATATGAAGCTGAAACTGACCCGAAGAGTTAGCTCGAAATGCAGGGCCGCGGCGACCGATTTTAAGAAAAGCTAAAATTACAGCTTTCTAAGCAGATAAAAACGTTTCTGTTATGCACGTAGGCAAAAGCATTCTCAGAACGTAACAAAAATATTGTTCAAACAAAAAACAAATAATTTGTTAACTTATGTATTGAATATTTATTAACTTATGAAATATGAAGAAATGTATAAGATCTACGTTTTAACATTTAATAATTAGACTTGCAACGAATATTCGGCAGATATTTGATATTCGGCCTATTCAGCCACTTTTTTGCTATTCGGCCGAATACCGAATAGTAAGATACTGCAACGAATATTCGGCCAAAAAACAAATAGTACAGATTTTTTAAAAAGTTAATAAATTTGTGACAAAGGTTTATTTAAATTAAATTAAACAAAACATATTGTGAAAAAACTTTTCTTAAAAAAGTTGTTTTAATTGAAAAATATCAAAAAGTATAAACTACTTTTTAAACAAAATCAACAAAATTTTAAAGTTTTTCATTGCCAATTGCGATAAAAAAAAACAAAATAGAATTCTAAAATTATTATTTATTTATTTATTCATTGTTAATTAAAGAAATTAATTATATTATTCATTCTTCACCATAATTAAAATTTAATAGAAGCAAATTATGATGCAAAAATAACAATTTTTTGGGAAATAATTTAGATCTATTTTCTTCATATACATTTCCGGCTTCTGAAAACAGTCTTTCAGAATAGATGCTATTGGTAGGTGCGGATAAATATTTCGAAGCTAATTTTGAGAGTAAAACTGAAAATTACTTTTCGTTCGCAGCTCAAGTATAAGGACTTGATTGGAATGAAATACATTTTCAAATACATATCTAATTCAATAGTAGTCATGCTTTTTTTATTTATCGTATTATCATTTCTGGAATTCTTCTCTGCAATCAACTCATCATAACATTCCCAAAAAGTGTGTGGCTGAGAGCTCTGACCATTTCTCTTCAGTTCTCTTTTTTTTAGGAGATTCCTTTTTCACAGGAGATGATTTCGTACTATCATCATTGTTACTTTCGTATGCTGATATTAGAGACTCAAGTAAAAGGTATTTTGCTTTCTCAACTTGCAGCTGATTGGTAAAAAAAGTCTTCTTCAAAATAAATCCATACACAAGACTTCTTTTTAGTACTCATATTTAAATTAATTTTCGAAATTAAGCAGGAAATTAGTCTAGAACTATTATATATCTTCATCGAAAAATAAAATAGTTTTTTACGTATGACAAAATGAACTAGTTGAAACAAGTACGCGACGCGGCGGCAAAGCGGCATATTGACGCAAAAGAAGGAGAGAAGTAAGGGAAGACACAAATTTTCACGTCAAATCTGTTGCGCCAAATATTTACCGAATATTCGGCTATTCGGCTAACGTAACCGCCGAATATTAAGTATTTGGTCAATGGCCGAAGACTATTCGTTGCAAGCCTATTAATAATTAATGAAACGCGCTCCCGCAAAAATGAATATGTATTGTATCCCTAACATCATAGAAGACATTCATATAAATTTTCAGTCGCGTTTCTGTTTGCGTTGAACAATAAACAATTATCTATTTCTCCGCAGATGGAAAAGAATTTTCTATAAAGTTTGGCATTTTTTTAAACAATGAAGGAGTTCGCGCTTCCTAAAATATTTATGTCCACGGTGTTCCTAACATCTCGAAAAACATTTGTGCAAATTTTCAGCCGATTATTTATTTGCGTTCACGAGCACTAAAGAATTGTCTATCTCCTCGCGAGTGGAAAAGCGTCCTCTATAAAGTTTGACATTTTTTTCAAATAATGAAACAGTTTGTGCTCCCTAAAAAACGAATATCCACTATGTTTCTAATCTCCTAAGGAACATTTGCGTAAATTTACAGTCACGTATTTGTTTGCGTTGACTAGCAATAAACAATTGTATATGTCTCCGCGGGCGAAATATCGCTTTCTATAAAGTTTGATATTTTTTTAAACAAAGAAGTCGATCGTGCTCCCTAAAAAACGAATGTGTTTCTAACATCCCAAGGAATATTTGAACAAATTTTCAGCCGATTATTTATTTGCGTTGACAAGCAATAAACAATTGTCTATCTCCCCGCGGATGGTACAACGCTTTCTATTATATACTGTCATATTTTTTTAACGTTTTAAAATTTTTAGTGATAATGTAAGATATAAAAACATAAATAATATAAAATCTTAAAATTAAAACTAATAATTCCTTAACAAAAGAATTAAAAAATTAAATAAAATAAAAAAATTGAAAAATAATAAAATAAAAAAAGTGAAATCAGTTATCTCGCCAATTCCATGTTGGTTGATTTTGACTAACACTAAGGGTAAACATAACACAGCTCCACAAAAAAAAATGAAAAAATTCTTCCATAAACCAAAACCACCCTACCCTATGTTTTTGGGGTTGCTGAATTCGAATCCATGATCAGTTTAATTCCATCACGTCAGGATTTCCCATAACCTCAAAAATAAAGCTCCAAAACCCCATAACACGCAAACTATTTAATCTTTAACCATCTTGACCAACGCAACCGCATTACTCTATCATCCTCTAATCCCAAAAACCCCTAAACCCCAAAACCCCATAACCTGATAACCCCATAAACTCAAAACCTAATCAGCAATAGAGATTTGGTTCCTTAATGCTGAGAGACCTCAGTCAATGTGCTGTTTCTTGACAAGTAGCAGTCCCATCCTTGTAACCCCTAAGTTTCATAACTATCATCCTCCAACCCCAGATACCCCAAAACTCAACAACCCGATCATCCCATCAACTTGAAAATTAATTTTATGATTTTTTACAAAACCAAATAAATAAACCTCCATTGTTGAGATGCTTCATAAAAAATTTCAAATTATTTTTATTCAAATTCCCTAGAAAATTTTATCTTCTGACCAACAAACGCATCTATATTTATTTTTACCTTTCACAAGAGAAAATATCATTCATACCTCCACGTATGAGTCATTGGGCAGTAAAAGACACAGAAATAAACTCTTGGTACTTCATTGAATACGCTCATCACAATGAAATGGATATATACATATATATATGTATATATATATATATATATATTTAATGTATTAAAGCCAAAATAAACTGCATCTCAACAATGGAGGTATTTATTTGGTTTTGTAAAAAATCATAAAATTAATTTTCAAGTTGATGGGGTGATCGGGTTGTTGAGTTTTGGGGTATCTGGGGTTGGAGGATGATAGTTATGAAACTTAGGGGTTACAAGGATGGGACTGCTACTTGTCAAGAAACAGCACATTGACTGAGGTCTYTCAGCATTAAGGAACCAAATCTCTATTGCTGATTAGGTTTTGAGTTTATGGGGTTATCAGGTTATGGGGTTTTGGGGTTTTTGGGGTTAGAGGATGATAGTGTAATGCGGTTGCGTTGGTCAAGATGGTTAAGGATTAAATAGTTTGCGTGTTATGGGGTTTTGGAGYTWTATTTTTGAGGTTATGGRAAATCCTGACRTGATGGAATTAAACTGACCATGGATTCGAATTCAGCAACCCCAAAAACATAGGGTAGGGTGGTTTTGGTTTATGGAAGAATTTTTTCATTTTTTTTTGTGGAGCTGTGTAATTAAAATAAGAATAGAATCCTGACCGATATGTGAAAACACAATAATTAATTAACTGTGCGTTAGACGGTCAAAGCTAGGTCTTCATGCTATGTTTCTCATGTGAATTTGTATACATATCTCAAGTTCAACTGCGCGCCGGATAAATTTCTGGTCTTAAAACACAGTCTTAAGATGAACAAGGATAGTAATATCACAAATATTAAATTGATAATCAATTTAATAATATCGATGCTAATAAGCATCTCAATCTTTTATTCCCCCGAATATAAATTAATATTACAAAAATAATTATTTATTCTCTCTCTCTTTCTCTCTCTCTCTCACACATATGCGCGCGCGCGCACACACACACACACGCACGCACGCACGCACGCACGCACGCACGCACACACACGCACACACACGCACACACACGCACACACACGCACACACACACACGCACACACACACACGCACACACACGCACGCGCGCGCGCGCGCGCGCGCGCACACACACACACACACACACACACACAAACTAATTAACAAATAATAAAAAATTACTTCCGCTCGTGGAGCGATAAATGATTGTTCAACACAAACAAATAAGCGGCTGAAAATTTACACAAATGTTCTTTGAGATATTAGGAACACAGTGCACATTAATATTTTAGGGAGCATGTACTAATTCATTGTTTAAAAAAATGACAAACTTTATAAAAAGCCTATTCCGTCCGCGGAGTGATAGACAATTGTTTATTGCTCGTCAAGGCAAACAAATACACGACTGTAAATTTATGCAAATGTTCCTTAGAAGATTAGAAGCACAGTGGACATTCGTTTTTTAGGGAGCACGAACTGCTTCATTGTTTAAAAGAATACCAAACTTTATAGAAAACGTTGTACCATCCGCGGGGAGATGGACAATTGTTTATTGCTCGTCAACGCAAATAAATAATCGGCTAAAAATTTGTTCAAATATTCCTTGGGATGTTAGAAACGTAGTGAACATTTGTTTTTTAAGTAGCACAAATTGCTTCATTATTTGAAAAAATGTCAAACTTTATAGAGAACGCTATTCCACCCGCGGAGAGATAGACAATTGTTTGTTGCTCGTCAACGCAAATAAATAATCGGCTGAAAATTTGCACAAATGTTCTTCGAGATGTTAGGAACACAGTGGACATAAATGTTTTAGGGAGCGCGAACTGCTTCATTGTTTAAAAAAATATGAAACTATATAGAGCGTTGTACCATCCGCGGGGAGATGGACAATTATTTATTGGTCGTGAACGCAAATAAATAATCTGCTGAGAATTTGTTCAAATATTCTTTGGGATGTTAGACACATAGTGTATATTCGTTTTTTAGGAAGCACGAACTGTTTCATTGTTTAAAAAAATGCCAAACTTTATAGAGAACGCTATTCCACCCGCGGGGAGATAGATAATTGTTTATTGCTCAACACAAACAGAAATGCGACTGAAAATTTATATGAATGGCTTTTAGGATGTTAAGAATACAATACATATTCATTCTTACGGGAGCGCGTACTGTTTCATTGATTATTAAATGTTAAAACGTATATCTTATATATTTCTTCATATTTTATAAGTTAATAAATATTTAAATTATTATTTTTTATTTAAACAATATTTTCGTTTTGTTTTGAGAATGCTTTTGCCTACGTGCATAGTAGAAACGTTTTTATCTGCTTAAAAAGCTGTAATTTTAGCCTTTCTTAAAATCGATCGCTGCGACCCTACATTTCGCTATGTTTCGGGCTAACTCTTCGAGCCAGTTTCAGCTTCATGTCTGCATTCCAATTGCTGGTATATAAAGCTGGTTGCATAAGTAGTAATAAAGCGTTCTGAGTGTTTACGAAGCTTACAAAGCGCTAACTGTGCTAACACAACCATCACACTACCTCGGTAGAAATAGCGCCGATAGGGCGAAGTTATGACGTAGCACACTATTGACGTCAAGAGTGACGTCATAATTGCGTTAGTACTATCTGTATCTTTGTGAACAGCTATTTGCGCTAAATAGCGCAAATAGTGTCTTCGTGAACGCACCTTTAATACTATAAACACTTCGAAGCATTTGATTGATCAATCAGAAGAAAGAATTTTACAAATTGACCAATCAAAAAATATTTCAAAGCATTTGTAGCATTAAGTGAATCGTAGTCAGAACCTCTTGCTGAAAAATATCCAATAATTACTCAGAAAATCAAATCTGCCAAAAACGTAAATTATAAATGCATTGCATATTATATTAATAGAAATCTAGCAACAACTGAGCACTACTGTTTCTCAGAAAGATATGCTCTAGTCCTGCTTCATTTCTGTTGTTAAATAATGGCTAGCAAATTGTAATGGATAAGAATCAACTCTATAATTATGATCAAATTTGCTGTATACTATTGGCATATTACTAGCATTTTACTAGATAGTTGTAATTAAAGTAAATCTCACCTTTAATATTGACGTAATTATGCTTAATCGACACGTTTCTGTACAAAATGAAAGAATCTGTAAAAATAAGCGTCGTTCTGTCCCGCAAAACGATATATTATTCGTTCACTTTTCAGGTTAAAAAATCTGTCATACCGACGAAATGTCGCGGGACAAGTACACATGCTTTGTGGCTACGTATGCATGTGTTTTACTTTTCGCTACAGAAAAATGAAATTTGAACTTAACAAAAACAACCTCTAAAAATTGTAAATAATTCACGTAATCATATATATATATATATATATATATATATATATATATATATATATATATATACGAATATATAATAGATATAAAAATTTATTCTTTATCTGCATTGAACTGCATTATAGTTTTTCTTCTCGCTTTCACCAAAATTCAATTATATATCTAAGACGAAAACTTAAGTAGCACAACTTGCATGTATAAGATATGTTGTACTACTTATACCATAAATTTTATAGGGATCTCTCCCTAAGGATAGAGGAAAACTATAAATATTCTTCTATCTTTCATTTTATTAAATGTACGATTAGTGTAATAATATAAATTCTTTGAAACATTATTTGATTGGTCAATTCGTAAAATATTTTTCTTCTAATTAGTTCATCAAAGCATTTGTATTGAATCTTTGATCCGTCTTAAATGTTCGAAGCACAAACTCGAAATAATATATCGCGCAGTGTGATTAAAATCTAGGTCATAATTTACTAAATCTTACAATTATTATATTGCTAATTTGCATATCACTATGATATTCTATCAATTGGTTATTTATATAAATATATATATGCTTATATATGCTTTAGCCCTGGTCTATAATAAGTATAGTAAGCCTTAAGAATTTAATTAATCACACAAATTTGAAGAGAATAATCGACTATGATTGATCAATTTTTTACGATTTAAAGCTTACTACACCTATTGTAAACCGGGGTTTAACCCATGGCATATACAAAAATATAGCAATAAGCGAATTGGCCAATCACAGTTGAGAATTGCATTGCATTCTTCTATTATGATTGTCAACTTCGTCTACTGCTTACGTCTTACTGCCTTACGTTTTTGTATGTGCCATGGGTTTTATTATATCAATTGATCATTTATGTACTTCATCAAGCATTGTTCTAACTGCGCATACGCTTGCGCAGTAGTCTTATTTAGTGTCACTGCTTTTCAAAACAGACGTAATAGAAAACGCGGAATGCTTCTGATTGGTTACGCGATACGTGTTACGCGGAAAATATCAATCCATGAGAACGCACTATAAGACGTGAGCAGTAACATTTTTTTATTTGCTACAATTTTCATTATTGTTTCACATTCTCGAATGTAATTGGACGATTTGCTTATTGCTTACATTAGCATGAATTTCCATTCCGTTGCATCACGAATTAATCAACGAACATATCCCGCTTGCATCATTTGCCATAGCATACATTTCATTGGAAATTCGTGACGCGATAGATGACGCGATGCATGACACACTCAGCGAGAGAATTTACTTTTAAAAATTACAATACACGGGGTATAGTCAACGTCATGCTATAAATGCTTGGAAACATTAGGAAGTTATTGCAATACCGTCTTTCAGATATGGTAAACGCTAAAGTTAAGTTTTGACTCAAAAGAAAAAATTGATTGGATCTTTCTGTTTAATCACATAACTTTAACGTTTACTGTATAACGTTTCGACTTTCTCGACTCGCTCGGATCGGCTCGCCGGAGTCAGGGTTCGAGAAAGGATGAAACACCAATTTATATTTTTGGTAGAAAAATAAATAAATACTTTATTTAATAAATGAATATAAATTAGTACGGTTTTGGTAAACAGTAATTAATAATCAAAATGAAAGTAGTTCGGCTTTGGTAAGTCAGCGAGTGTTTACACGAGTTTCGGATCGCACGGATCGGACGGAGTGAATAACAGAACTAAATGTAAACGCACGGGTCGCAAAACTAAATCTAGGTGAACATTACGGAACTTAACTAAACGCACGGATCTACGCAAATACTTATTCTAACTAAAATCTAACGCAAAACTTAGTCTAACTTAAAACTAACGCAAAACTTAGTCTAACTTAAAACTAACGCAGTCCGCGCTGCGGCAGGAACTCGACGGGGCGGGCAGCGGACAGGTACGGAGATTAGGTCAGGAGCTGGAAGGATTATTACAGTTAGTTAGCTCCGTTATAGACCCGGAGATATACGCCTCGGAGTAACACGCTCGCCGGTACTGAAAAACCCCACGGTCGCGGACGGAAATCGCGAACGCCCGGCGCAGGAGACCGAGAACACCCGGTCAGGGTAGCCGAGAACACCCGGCACGGGAACAGGAGGCCGAGAACGCCCGGCGCAGGAGACCGAGAACACCCGGTCAGGGTAGCCGAGAACACCCGGCTCAGGATACCGAGAATACCCGGTCAGGGAAGGAAGCCGAGAATGCCCGGCACAGGAAACCGAGAACACCCGGTCAGGAAAGCCGAGAACTCCCGGCCTTGGTCAGAGCTGTGAGAACACCCGGAGCTCGGACCCGTGCAGGGGGTCCAAACTTCCTCGTGGAGGAAGAGAGGACACTTTCATAGCGCCGCCTGGCTCTGTCCCCCCGAAAGAAGTGAACTAAAATAGGTCACGTGACGAGAGTGGGGGAAGTCACGTGAAAGTAGATGCYATATTGAAATTTGTACGTGAGTGCACATGCATATATGTGTGGACGCGCACACGTACATACGCACTCAGGGTATATGTGGACGCGTACATAATTTGAATCAATAAGTTAATAAATAAAATTTGAATAAATAACTAAATCTCATAGTCAATTAACTAATCAATAAAGGTCTCTCTCTCTCTCTCTATATATATATATATATATATATATATATATAATTATAAATTTGTGTGTACGTGTGCGTGCGCACGCGCACGCACACGCACACACAAATTTATAATTTTTATACATAAAAAAATACGATGCAACATATTTTTCCGTCCCACTTTAACACAGACTGCGGACTGTCGGATATAAAAATGTTAAATACCCGGTGTGGTTAAAAAATGTGTTGCAAAGCATATGCATGCTTAACCAACTTGCAACATAACACGCACCATTCACACATTACAATTAAATAAATAGTGACAATTATAATACATACAGTAGCATACAAAATCAAAGAAAATAAAAATACGTATGAAAGCGCAATGAAAAAATACATTTACAGAGCACATTCTATAAATACAAAATTTACAATAATGTAACAATCACACTTCTTCTTAGATGCAATATGTTCTGTTAGAACTTTGCATCTTTCCTCCGACTTCATATCCACCCTCATACCACCACTCTCTGAAGGCACGTCTTCTTGTTAAGGAAAACATGACTTCTTCAGATAGATGATTAGTCGGAGTAGAAGGAYTTATCTAATTTAATTTTTTAAGCTACTCATACATTTACTCAAAATCATACATTCATAAACGACATTTTTTAAATTATACATGTATATAAATATAAAACTTATATTAATAATTTTGCGTTTTTACATGCATTTTGATAGAAACAATTATTTACATTTTTTTCTGAGGCAGTCCTTATATTCGTTTACAATTTTATTTCTTTTTCTTTTCTCGGTTTACGACTTATTCATTTTCTTAATTTCTGATACATGATTAATTATATCGCAATGTAACATTGATATATCGTCATTATTATTATAAAATAATTTATTTTTTTTATCGCACCAGCATGCAATAGTTTTTCCCGCAATTACACGTATTAAAATTTTGTACATGTTAGCATGATGTTCAATGCATTCATGCCAATCCATGTTTACATTCCAGTTGTCTAAAAATGTTAATAATAATTTGCAAATATTTCTACGATGGGCTCTAGTTTTTAATAATTTATTAATAAAACATATTATCTGCTTCATACAGTTTGGAAAATCACTATTGGTCAAACTAGATTCACAATCTGTACAAA
>JANQDE010000398.1:0-37642 GCA_037157785.1 Cephalotes varians | reverse complement strand
AGTTTTGTTTATCTGAGTTTCCTCTGGAAGGTTCCGCTTGGCTTATGCATGTGAGATAATCGACATACCGAAAATAAGAGGAAAACTCTATCGAGGTAAACAATCATAAAAAGGGAAATTCTATCGGGCTTATTGCCCGCTTGCCGATAGATAACCGCTGACGCACGAGTTTCTTATTTTAATAGATTATTAGCCGTCCTTGAAAGGAGGAAATCGTGGAGTCCTCAGGACGTAACAGATTACTGTTAGGATTTTGATCGAATCGTATACTAAAACCGCAGTGGCATGAATCGGACCGATAAATAATCATAAACGTAAATATCATGCGCATCGAGTGCAACATTACCGCGAATGTACAATGGCGAATGCCTCATAATTTCATTAAATGAGATCAATAAACTATCTATGCTACAAGCTTTGGAAAGTGGACTTCTGCGTATGAGTTTCCGTTCGTGAAATCTGTACGAATATCAACTATTGCAAAGCACGACCTAGCATTCGTGAACCGTTAAGATTACGATTCAGCTAGAAAAACCGCGTCTTTGTCCGAAAGAATATCATGTCTCAAGACGCTAATACATTCGACTACTCTCTTTTGAACAATGTAAAATTTTATTTAAACTCTGAATTTTATCCATATCTAAATCTAAATTTTGATAAAAATATATACGCAGTCCTATTTGATATGTATGCGCGTTTTCGTAAATCTTATTACGGATACGATAGTTTCAAAACGCTTCTCAACATGGGATCATTTCTGCAGTATGGAACTTTTGTGATCATTGACTTGCGACAAAACGAATCTATCAGAAATAAGTCTCAGTGTACAAACAATGCTACTAAAAGAAAATTACTCACGCCGATATTGTAACACACTCAGCCAGCGTATTATTCAGCATGATAGACGGAAAGTAGAGCGAGAGAGAAAACAAGCAACTGCAGTTGTTGCTGAACGCACGTGAGCGAGCAAAGTTATGTACGAGCGATTTTGTTTTGTTCACGAGAAGGAATATTTATTTAAAATTTTTAGGAAATTTTATTCCTTTATGACAAGGTTAAGTAAAGCAAACAATTAGTAATAACGGTAAACGCTTGTTTGCGGTGCTAAAATACATGCTGAAAAATTTGGAGAATATGTGTGTTACGTTCTGAGGACTCCACGATTTCCTCCTTTCAAGGACGGCTAATAAAATAAGCTATTAGAATAAGAAACTCGAGCATTAACGGTTATCTATCGGCAAGCGGGCAATAAGCCCGATAGAGTTTTTCTTTTTTTTCTGTATGTTGTTTATCTCTATAAATATGTCAAGAGGAACCTTCTAGAGGAAATTTAGACAAACCAAACTGAATAAGAGCATGATTTTGCCGATCTCGTTTGGTCTACATGTAAATAAAATTGGTACCAAGACGTGCCAGGGACACTTCTGTGGAGAAATCTTTGTTGATCACTCCGTGATCTACTTCGTGCTCGATTTCGTGCCTTTTCTTGACTCCATTCTTTCGTTAATTTGGACATTTGCATCATTAACGCTTCCATCTGCTTGGTCAGTATCATTATGGGTTTCGGCTACTGCTTGCGAAGTGCTCGGCTGCGGTTGCAGTGGTATTTGCGATGTGCCGCAAATACAGTTGTCGCTACTACTGCCTTAGTTCCGATCTCGTAAATCCTGTCCGCTTGATCTGCTACGGCTTCCAGACGGTCTTCCTTTCTCGTTGCCAGTATCGCTTGCATCTGCGCTGGTAAGCGTCCCAGCCACAGAGTCCTTATTAATTCCGTCGGAACGATTGATCCTGCCAGCGTGCTCAGGCGGCGCAAGAATTGTGACGGCTTCCGGTCACCAAACTCCTCGTACTCCAAGAGTTGTCGAATCTGCTGCTCTTGTGAGTCCGTCAGTCGTTGTATCAAAATTCTTTTCAGCGTCCTGTATTTCTCCGCTGCCAGCAGTCGTGTTATCATGTCTTTAATTTCCCATGCTTGTTTAAGCTCGATCTTGGACAGGACGTGGGCTTCGATTCATTGTCCGTTAGGCTGTTGCAAAGGGCAAATTGTCCTTCGAGCTGCGTAAACCATAGCTCCGGTTCCTCTGGCCAAAACGGTAGAATTCGGATAACTATTTTAAAAATGCGTGTTTTATCGTCTTCTATTAAGATTGCGCCTTCCTGCTTCGGCATTACTGGTTGCTCTGCTACTGCCATTTTTTGCAGGTCGCTTTCACTTTCCTATTGTAGCATTCTGCCTACATCGGGGTCACCAATTTGTGATGCGCTTGACTCTCGAGGATTTGGAAGGAGCTTGACATGTTCGTCGACAGAGCTAACTATCCATTTTCTTAAATGTACTTTATTTTAAGCTTTTATGTACAATATATACAATATATACAGTATAATGTATAACTGATGTTTGTGGACGTGTACGTGTAAGTCTCGTATATATGTTCTTTTATGTGGCCCTAATAAGGGCCGATATCTCCGTTCCAGCTAAGCTTTTTCTCTCCACTCGATGAATGGCACGATGCTGGTGTACTTCCTCGGTCCCCAACGGTGTAGCCTTGGTGGAGTGCCTGGTGGAGTATAAAATCGTTCGGACGGGTCTATGATCTGCGTTAAATGCTCCCTGGTGATGAGGCTTCCACTTGAGTGCCAGTGGAGCAGGTATCTCGGTCCGTGCCTCGTCTTCACTCCGTGCCTTCCACTCACTTTCCCATTGTGCGGCCTGGGAGGTGGTATTCGGTTTGCACTGGACCCCATGGTGGACTCGGGCCAGTCTCTTCGGTGGAATCGCTCTGATAGGCGAGAGGAGTGCCAGAGGCTTCCAAAAGGGAGAGGTGAGCCACCTCACCTGTATGTCACCTTGCTAGGAGCTTCCTTGATGGCCGGGTTAGTCGGATTGGAGACAGTTGGAAAGGAATGAGTTTCCACCTGGTCGCGACAGTTTCCGGAGAATCTGAGCTGTCCGCTGGTGGAGTGGCCGGTTGCATCGTCTTGTACGGCGGCAGCTTGGCTCGTATGGATACAGTCCTGGTACAACAGTAATCGTATCCTATCACTGCTGGATCCGGAGTAGAATTGGTCGCCAGCTGCGGCTTCTTATAGTAGTCGTCGTCGCACTTTGCATACGTGAAACTGCGGCGCGCGAGCTCTCTATTGACGGCGAAAATGTTGCGTTTGCAGGAACGAGTTATCACTCGAAATGACACGCGCACTCGCGAGAAATGAACGAGACGGATTTTAGGAAAAGAAACTTTAATTCAATTCAAGTAATAACAAGAATGTCTCGCACAAATCAGTAATTAATTCCGTTCCTTTTCGAACTCGTTCGATTACGACCGAAGCTCGCCGCCAAACTCTCGTTGCCCCGGCAACCGCGCCGCTCTTCCGTCCGAACTTCAAACCGCGAGCTCTGCGAGTTTCCAATCGTGGCCAATCGATAATATTGATCGACCACATCAGCTGATTCTTGAGCATTCAGGAGGGTAAAGACACTTAATATGTGAGTCGATCGCAACATTCCCCCTCTTCTTCAAGATTGTCCTCCCGACAATCATCTTGGAATGCTCGTAAAAACTCTAGTAGGATCTCTTCTTGTCTTATCCTGTGCTGTTGCCTCAGGATGTTAGACCATCCTCTTCGAGTTAGTAACATAGGCTAGGTTCCCGCTCGCTACCACGTTGAATCCTTTTGAGCTCTTGTTCTGGACCTTTTTTTGATCCTGCCACTCCGTGATCTCAGAAGTCTTCGGACAAGAAGGGGGTAACATTCGTGGACCCTTCGTCTCCTCCTTAAGGAAACTCCCTAAGGAGAAAAGACACTTCGAGTCCCTGTCTCGGCATTTGCCCTACATTCCACGGGAAACCATGATCGAAAACCGTGGACGAGACAGTCTTCTTAATTCTTCCTCCCAAGTCCACCTTCCGGTTATCTTTCCTAGAGCGGTCTACCAAGTTCCGTCTTCCAACCTTCCGGAATTTCCTTTTTTCCTGTATCTCTGCTCTGAAAGAAAAACGAACAGAAAAACGAGTATCTTTAACTTAAAAAAAACTTAGTTGACACGGGCTCACTTTCACCTAAAACTGTCTTTCATAAAATGGAGCTAAACGATCTAAATGTACTATTTTATTCCTATGTCTACTTGATTTGCGAATGCAATACACAACGTCATTCAATCTTCTGACAGCTTCATAAGGTCCTTCCTAATTACTCTGTAATTTAGGAGCCTTTCCTTTATCTCTTCGAGGATTAAACAACCAAATCTTATGACCTTTTTCAAAAACTATTCGTTGGACTTTCCTATATATAAAGTGTCTTTACCCTCCGTGATCTCAAATCTATTTCTCACTCCCGCATGTAATTTCTTCCTTAATTCTGACACATAAATGTTTTCCTCAAATTTATGTTCCTATGGAGGAACTCCACGAAGGAGATCTATAGGGAGCTTAAGTTCCCGTCCGAAACCGTGGGTAATAGCTCGTCGGAGCGTTTGCAAGAAAAGCCATTGTGGGTGGTATCGGGAAGTATCGTGCGTCTATGTATGCGGCGTCGTACTCGCGCTGTTTGCGGGCTGCCTATGGGCAGGTGTCCAATACTCGTGTGCGGTTGTGATGACCGCCACAAAAGATTTAAGGGAGAGCTACATATAATTTGGTAGAATTAAAAAATTAATTTTCCAAAAATAGAAGATCAAATATGTAAATTATTCTAGGAAAAAAATATATAATTATTCTAAAAAATTTGTGAAATTTTAAAAAATTATAAAATTGAAGCAATCAGAGTTGGTAAGCTTCCAATATGAATTTTAAACGCATAATAAGTTTGTATATATTTTTGTTTCTTTGACCAATTTCCAAGAATTTTATTTATATTGTTACGTCCGAGAGCAGAAGAATCCGTACTCCAGAAATTCACACACTTTCACCCGCGAACGCAACGCTCACGGAATGAAATAGAACACCCACTTTAGAAAGCACAGAACTCTTTATTATTAATAAAGATTACAGAGATGGACGGAGCACGTCCAACACGACCGACAGCTCGATCCAGACTTGTGTTAAACAATTGCGACTCTCATCGCCGGGGAAACCGATCTTCTTACTTTGGCAGGAAGGAAATACAGGGCCGAGCATAACACTATAAATAAATAAAAAAAATGTAGGATTTACAGAGTAATATTCTCTAAAATAAGTAAAAAATGTTTAGTGAGAAATAGCTTGAAAAATAAATATAAATAACTATTTTGTTTCTGCTTATGAGCTGTGCAAACAAAAAATTATTTAATATTCTTATTTTCATGCCTACAAAAACATTTCATATTTAGATTATTAAAAAACATTTATAGAACATTGATAAATCTCTCAGAATCTTTAATCTGATTTTTCATATACAGGGCGTTTTAAATGACGAACTTAAATATCTCAAAAAATATAGAAAATATGGAAAAATGTTTCAGGCAAAAGTTATATAGTCTGAAAGGAGACGTAACAATAGTAAAATTAATAATATAAATTAATTAATAAATTTCAAATAAAAAACTTTTCCAAGATAATATAAAAGTCATGGTCATTTTTTAAATGAAATTGTAGAACTTTTTTTAGATAATATGATTTCTCTCATTATTCCTTGTAAAAATTTACAAAGACTTATTACTTGTGAAAGTATGTAATTGCATATTGCGAATTATTTATATAATAATTGTTTTTTGAAAAACAATTATATGTTTTCATCACATCAATTAACTGATCTCATTATTCTGTATAAAAATTTTTTATATAAAGTACAATTAATAAAAAACAAATAATTTAGAGATATTTTATATTTTATACAAATATCATAGAAGGCTAAATGTCGGTCTTGCAGTATACACTGCGGCGGATCTTGGTGCCTAATTATAATTTGTGAATCTTTTTACATTTCCTGTTCATGCGAACTGCGCGCCGACAATTTGTCGGACTTGAAACACAGTGCACAACATCGGAAACAATCGACTCACATATTAAATTGATAAACAATTTAATAATTTTGATGCTAACAAGCATCTATTGTATCCCCCCTTCCCTGAAAATCTGTAAAGAAATTATATTTATATTTTATGTCAAAAAATGCCGGAATAAAATGTAAAATACCTTATTAATTATTGATTTTTTGATATTTTACTTTAATATCTTTTTATGTAGAATGATTATGAAAAAAATGATTATGATTTTCATATTACTGTAAGGGAGGTCCTTCCGGATAGAACCCGGAGAGGCCTCAGGATGGTTCCTCGCAAGAAAGGGTACCACTCCCGGGTATCAACAAGGCACACACGCGTTAAGGCTTGTAGAGTCGGACTTAGACTGAGCACGCACGGTGCTCTCACCAGCGTGAGACGCTGGTGTCGAGTCATCCACCAATGGGCGACGAGTAAGCCGCTGGGCGCAAAGGAGCCCTAACTCAAGATAGCGGCGTGGGTAAGGCTGAGCCTTACATTACCTTGCTAAAATTAATCTAAAACATTTGTCTAAAACATTTTTCCTATCTCCTATATTTTTCAAGATATTTAAAATCACATATCACGAAAACGTCTCTTAATATTTTCTATTATGAAGCTATTCGCAAACTTAAAGGCCTGATTTTCAATTTCAAATTAGAGTTAATTTAAATTGAAATTTTCGATGTATATAAATATATACATTTTTTAAAGAAAAAGCTATCCTCTCTTTCACATACCCTTCACCGCCTTCTACCTATCTTCGTGTAGGACTCTATTATAAAACATCATTCTTACTCATTTAATAATTTTAAACATAGATTATTTTTATACAATAAATTCATTAGTTTATTAACCAGAACGAATAAGGAACCTATCAAAAATATTACCACGATCAATTATATCTATCATTCTTCAGAGAATAAATTCTGCTGGAATAAATTCAATTTACCTACGAACATACTAGTAAATCCTAACGACATTAACATTTCCGTCGACCCTCACAAGTTTAGTAATAAGTCCAATGACTCGCTAAAACACACGAATAACAAATGGTTTATAAATTTATCTGATTCAGTGATCCCATAAGAAGTGTCCACATTATTACAATTTGGCGATAGATTTTGTATCTAAATCCGATGTATCTAAATAAAAAATTCGCAATTCACAAATTCATTAAGGACATCGAGAGCAATAATGTCTTCCACAGGTCCAACAAACAGACCTTGATCCACAACATTACTAGCCCTCAATTATACAAATTTTTGAAGAACACACCCTCTATAAATTCATCTGATTCCAAATTGATTTATTTGCTTAACGTAGCCAAACAATTTTGCCAAAACAACAAAATATAATCTTTACGAGAGCTGATAAAGGCAATATTACTATTACAATGGATTTTTCAAAATTTCTTACATTGGTAAAGTAGAAGAACTTCTTAATGATGATAATACTTATACTGTCATTAAAAGAAATCCTATTAAATCTATTGAAAATAATCTTAACAACGTCCTTAAAAAATGGTTATATTTCTAAATAGCAATTCTTTAAATTATACTCCATTTCCACCAAAGGCGTATAGACTGCCAAAGATACATAAGAATAACACTCCTTTTAGAATAATTGTTTCTTCTGTCAATACAGTTCTTTACTCTTTAGCCTCCTTTTTTTACAACAAGGTATTATCTCCTTTTTTTACAAGATATTATCTCTGACAGCCTTGAAAATATTAATAGTTACACAGCGAATAGTTTCAATTTGTACAACTTGCTTTTCGACAAGCAGGTTCGAGATTCAGACATTTTGATTTCTCTTGACGTAATATCTCTTTTTAATGTATCTCTTGATCTGGCGAGAGCATATATCCAGCAAAAGATGGACATATATCCAACATAACACAAAAATTTCAAAGAACGAATTTATATCAGACATTAAATTTGTCTTATCTTCTACCTATTTTACTTTTAACAATATAATTTACAAGCAAACATATGGTACCCCATGGGGTCACCTTTTCATCAGTTATTGCTGATGTAGGCATGCAGTATCTTGAGACTGTATATGAATAGAATGTGTATTTGAATAGAATTAATTGTCAATTAACCTTTTATTTTTGGTACGTGGATATTGTGATGGCTATTCCTTTTGATAAAATTAACTTAATCTTTAAAACGTTCAATGACTACCATGACAGACTTAAATTCACTATTAAATACGAGAAGGGTCCTTCTTTAAGTTTTCTAGACTTACTCTTAACAATATCAGAGAACACAATTCACATCGACTGGTTTTACAAAAAGAGCCCGACACGCCCCGCTCCTCAGAGCCAATCCTTATTCCGAAGTTACAGATCCAATTTGCCGACTTCCCTTACCTACATTAGTCTATTGACTAGAGGCTCTTTACCTTGGAGATCTGCTGCGGATATGAGTACGATCTTCTTTGGGAGATTCCTATCTTTTTACTTTAGCCATCTATTATGCCATAAAATTGGCATAATTTATGGTCTAATTAACAAAGCATTTTTGCTTTCATACCCTAGTTTCCATCAGAAGAACATTGAGTTTGTTATTGAGTTACTACTTGAGAACGGCTATCCTCTTAATTTAATTTTTGGAAAAATTAATAGTAGGTTAAAAACGTTCATTTATAACAATAGAAATCCCACTTTAAGAAGTAATCTCGATAAGAACAAAAACTCTTCAGATGATATTAACAAAAAAATCATAGTCCTCCCTTATATCAACAAAATATCAGAATCAATAGCCGACACAATAGATAAATTACAGTATATCATGGGATACAGAGTTCTTAACAATCTTGGAAGATTTATCAAGGTCCACAAAGATACCAACGATTTACTTACTAATAATAATGTAGTTTATAAAATCTCATGCAAAAATTGCAATGCCTCATATATTGGCAAAACTAAAAGGCAGTTAAAGACAAGAATTAAGGAACACAGTAACAACAGCAAATTGTTATCGTCAAAATCCTCAGTTATAACAAAACATATATTGGAATACTCTCATTCTTTCGACTGGGAAAACATAAAAATTTTAGATACTGAATCCAATTATTATAAAAGATCTGTCTCCGTTACATATCAAGAAACAATTAAATGGTGTTAATGCTCAGAAAGACACGGAATTGCTCGACAACGCATACTTTGATATCCTTGATATGCTTTCCAAGATTTAGTTTTACTATTTAAACTGACACACTGTACAAACTCTACTCAGTATAGCGAAAAAATATTGTATCACGGCTTTCTTATCACTTTATATATCTGTACTATATAAAATACACTTATACATTAAATGTACACTATTGTTCTTTATATTTATTTTTACCGTTTGTACTACTTCATATCATTTGCGAATCTGACATTTAGACATCTAGAAGTTTGCTCTGTATAATCATCGACACACACGAATTTAATTTCCAACTTCTCACTGTACATAATCGGAATTAATTTGTAAGTTTTACACACGCAATCTGTTTGCACGCAATCTTAATTGTCATTACTTTGAATCACTTTTATCATATTACGGTTAATTGCGAATCTTTATAATTCTGGTCATATCCGTTTCTTTTTGTATTTAGTTTATTTTATTGACCACTTTTAATTCTGAACTATCTTTGGTTAATTTGGACATAACCATTTTCACCTTCCCGTTTTTTCTACTTTTTAATTTTAATTCTA
Source organism: Cephalotes varians (assembly GCA_037157785.1). NCBI lineage: Eukaryota > Metazoa > Arthropoda > Insecta > Hymenoptera > Formicidae > Cephalotes > Cephalotes varians. The sequence continues at coordinate 27,971 of JANQDE010000398.1, read as the reverse complement.
TACCTGTGGACTCCAAGTAATGTATCGACATACGGAACATTTGGATTATTACATAATTGACCTTTAATTTATATCATGTCATAATTATTACCACAATGGCTATAACCTTCTGCTTTGCGAAACCGTTGAATTTTCAGATCGATGATTTATTAATAATTGTATTACATTCTATTATATATTTTTGTATTTTGTATTTTGTATTTTTGTATTTTGAATTCTTGCTTTTATATGTACTGATGAAGACCCAGTGTGGTTGAAACGGTTTCTTATGATAATTAAATCTATTATTGTTTCCATACTGGAATCTAATATTATGTGTTTAAATATATTCGAATTTCGATAAAAACACCTGTTTGCTCGTTTGTTGGCCTTATCTTTTCGACTTTTTAATATTTAAAATCATTATTTAAATGAGAAAATGGGATATCCTCTCTATAATCACATGTAATTACATAAAATTACATAAAAATATATAATCATAAAGATTTGATGAAGGGCTATGTGCCAAGCGAGATATAATTGCTAATAAATGTGTCGCCGTACGACTTAAAATACAATTACAAAATAAAAATTAGAAATAGTTCAGATGTTAACGTTTCAACTCATATCGGGTCATCTTCAGTGAATGTTAAAACGAAATTATAAACAAAAGATCGGTAAAGATACAATAAAAATATAAATAAAAATAAATTTGAGCATGACGGTCAAATGGAATAAAATACGCAAAGTTTATACGTATAAAAATTATTTATGAAAAAACGGTCAAACTGAATAACTGCGCGAGGTCATATATATAAAATTTCGTAGGTGATAAATTAATTAGTTCTGCGGATCGGAGGCAGACATTCTTACGTAAAGGTGTATATTAGGCATGGGTCTTCATGGCGGTGTTGTGCATGCGCATCAGTCAAAATTGTCAGATTTCTGGTTTGACATGTTGAGATAATACCCGTTCCTCTCAAGGTATCGATTATGACATTGAATTGAAGGTTGACGAGAAGCAATTTAAATTAAATAATAATTATGTCCCTGAATGCAAACAAACATTTTTGAGTTAATATTGAAAATTAAAAATTAAAAAGCTATCAGCAGAATGTAATTCTTGTCAAAAACGTACCTCAATAGGCCAGCCCAAAGGCGACGGAAACAGAATTTATTAATACAGTGTTGAAATTACAAAGCCTATCCTCGTTATGTGAGACACATGTAACAGTTCTGAGTACTGACAGTAAAATGAGTACTAGATGACGGAAGGGTAGCAGTGAAGGAAGCTGAACAGGATTAGGAAAAGAGGGGGAAAGGATGAAACAGAGGGGATAAAAATTAGGAAGGGGAAAGGAGATCAAGGATGGGGAGATAAGACATAGGAAGTAAATCTGTGTCGCTTTGCTTATTTAATCTATGTAGCTGTTTTTTTATGTGGACCATTTTCGAAATTAATCTTTTTTGATATGACCGTTCATTGTCGATAATCTTAATAATGTCCCATTCGAAGTCGTGGTTAAAGTTAAGTCTATATATTCAGAAATTACGGATGGAGACGCGTTCTTTTTTCTGATATCTGAATCATGCTCTTTGATCCTCATACGCAGTTGTCTCTTGGTCCTACGTAAGAGGCCTCACAATCGTGACAAGATATCTTGTAAACGATTCCCTGATGTGACATAAGATCCAGACTGTCTTTACCACATTTTATAAAACTGTTAAGTGTATTGGGAATGGAGAATGCAATATCAAAACTATATTTTTTAGTTAAAGGTAAGAAATTTTCAGAGATGGAATTAAGGTAAGAGATTGTAAAAAATTCTTTTTCCGATGCAAGATCCACAATGTTGTCATTATCTGTATTCCTAAAGATGGTAAGAAATTCTTTTTTTGAGTGTAATGTTATTCTGGATCTTATTGTATTAAAAATGAAAGGTAGCGGATAACCATTGTTCAGTAAAACTTTCACAGATTCTATCAAATTTTTTTGGTGGAAGCAAGGGTGAGAAAACAAAATTGTTTTGTCGACCATTCCAAAAATAATGCCTCTTTTATGCTATGGGATGATGTGAGTGGAAGTTCAAATATCTTCCAGAGAACATAGGTTTCTTATATAAATCGAAAGTGTACGGTCATCAATGATGATCTTTGTATCCAAAAAGTTTATTTCATTGTTACTGCTATTTTCAAGAGTAAAATTTAGTCTGGAGTGAAAGGAATTGAAGGTTTTGAGAATGTTAAATTGGGTACAGCAAGCAGGATGTCATCGACATATCTGTAGTAAATCGGAATTTTGACTCGAAGAAGTTTTAGTGCTTGTGTTTCCAGGTCTTGTAGAACGAGGTCAGAAATTATGGGGGAAAGGGGGAGCCCATTGATGTACCGAAGATCTATTTATAATTAATATGTTGAAGAAGAAGAAGGTGGAGTTGAGTATGAGTCTCATAGCACACAAAAATTCTTCAATGGGAATAGCCGTATTCGTAACAATTAAATCCCATTTTTTTGTATATCATATACTAATTCAGATGGAACATTAGTGAAAAGGGAACAACGTCAAGAGAAGCTAGTTCGAATTGAGAATCCAAAGTCATACCACTCAGTTTATTGACTAAGTGATAACTGTTTTTTATGAAGCTGAGGGGTGTACAGATGCTGCTTTTAATAATGTTGTGCATGTAGTTGGAAGAGAGTATAAAGGACTGCCGATGGAAGAAACGATAATGCGGAGAGGATAACCTTGCTTGTGGATCTTCGATAGGCCATATGCTCTGGGTAGTAATCCGTCGGTAGTGTGTAGTTTTCGATAAGTATGAATATCGATAAATTTTTTATTTCTCCACCTGGTTAGTAAAGTACGTAATTCTTGTGACAGTTTTTTAATAGGATCGTGGTGGATTGTTATATAGGTATGAGTATCAGATAACATGTCAGTCATTTTAATAATGTAATTCTCTTTATTAAGAATGACAGTGGTGTTGCCTTTATCAGCTTTGGTGAAAAAAATTTCAGGGTGTTCTTTGGTGAAGGTTTTAGTGATGCTGAGTAGTAAAGATGAAAGAAATTTGTTGTGTGCCTTGAGTTCCATGCTATTGTGAAAAATTCTGTTGATAATGGTGTTACGTCCTGAGGACTCCACGATTTCCTCCTTTCAAGGACGGCTAATAAAATAATCTATTAAAATAAGAAACTCGTGCGTCAGCGGTTATCTATCGGCAAGCGGGTAATAAGCCCGAGTTTTCCTTTTTATGATTGTTTATCTCGAGTAGAGTTTCCCTTTTATTTTCTGTATGTCGGTTACCTCATATGCATATGCCAAACGGAACCTTCCAGAAGAAACCTAAATAAACAAACTAAATAAGAGCACGATTTCGCCGGTCTCGTACGATCCACGTAAATGAAAATCGGCGCCAGAAAGTGCCGGAGACTTTGAATACTCAAAGAAAATAACGATAAATATTACCTAAACGTGAGATAAAAACACTCTTCAAGTGAAATCGAACCGTCAGTGTGAGTCAGCGGGTACCGCGAAATCGTGTGAACATGTGCAAGGGAGGACGAATGCATAAAACTTTATTGAAGTGCCCGATAATTTCCAGACCGAAGAGACAACAGAAACATGCTCTATTTAGTTTACGTGTGCATTTGTGTTTCCTGCAACCTCTAATAAAAGAGAAATCGCCGACAAACAAAAATAGATAACGCAAATAATATTCTTTGGAAGGTAYCGTGWSACTCATCTTGCCCTCTCTTCAGGAAACGGGGCGGGCAAGTGAAGATCCGAACTTGCCAATAGATAATCGTAGAAAAATCATACTGCCCTACAAACAGCGACGAACACCAATAAACAAGTGTACGATAAGATTTGCGTTGCGGGTGGAGCTGAGCTAATGCGAGAAACTCCAATTAAAATTTGGAGATTTGATCACGGAAGAAGGGTAACCCACCAACCAAAACCTTGAAATCCACTCGAACCATCCCACAAGAAATCCAYCCYCTAAGAGATCCCTATATAAACCACGACATTTTGAACTCTCGCTCTCTTCTATCGTCGATCCAGTCAACTGTTGTACTCGTCACTCCAGTTAACCGCCGTTGCACTCGTCCACTCAGTCTCAACAGTGTTACTTTGTCTAAATTCGGGAGTGCATAGCCAGTCTACAAGTTACGCGGTTTGTAAGTGCCAGTCTTTGCCGACCAGACGGCCCGCAGAAAAAGAGAGACCAGATCACCTGGGACTGCAACCAGCCGAACTGCTCAATCAATACATCAATAGTAAGTCACCACACATATATATATATATATATATACATTTTTCTTTCGGATACTCCAACCCCTTTTTCAATTCGCGCACCCCTTTTTACTAGACGTTAAGCACGATCCTCCATTCCTATTTTCAACTTCAAGAGGATCACTAATATCGTGGTCCTCCCATTYTCCTGTTTATTTTCAATCTCAAGAGGATTACTAATATCRTGGTCCTTYCATTCTCCTGTTTATTTTCAAYCTCAAGAGGATTACTAATATCATGGTCCTTTCATTCTCCTGTTTATTTTCAACCTCAAGAGGATCACTAATATCGTGGTCCTCCCATTCTCCTGTTTATTTTCAACCTCAAAAGGATCACTAATATCGTGGTCCTCCCATTCTCCTGTTTATTTTCAACCTCAAAAGGATCACTAATATCGTGGTCCTCCCATTCTCCTGATTATTTTTTTTTAATTTCAAGAGGATCACCAACACCGTGGTCCTCCCATTCTTCTGTTTATTTTCAACCTCAAGAGGATCACCAACACCGTGGTCCTCTCATTCTTCTGTTTATTTTCAACCTCAAGAGGATCACTAATATCGTGGTCCTCCCATTCTCCTGTTTATTTTCAACTTCAAGAGGATCACTAATATCGTGGTCCTCTCCTTTTTATTTTATCTCAAGAGGATCACTAATATCGTGGTCCTCCCATTCTCCTGTTCATTTTTAACTCCAAGAGGATCACTAACATCGTGGTCCTCTCTTCCTTTTGGTTTACTCACTCTACCTCCCCCGGTTGCTAACATCTAGTAAAAGCTCGACCATAACCCGCTTTCTCAAAAAGAAAAACACATTTCAATACCCGCGCTTATCTATAGTGAGCGACAGACCGTCGTCCGACCCGCCCCGCAACCGAAGGGCAGCAAAGCGTTTCCGGCATCAAAGGAACAGGCTCGCGCGTCGTCTCCTGGACGAAGCCTACGCGCAATATCTTCATGGCCTAACGTCGCGAGATAATAATAATAATAGTAACAATAATAATCCTAATGCAACCGAAACAGCTCCTCTTCCTCCTCCTCCTCCTCAACCGCCTGTAATTCAACCGCCTTCGCCTCCACGCTCCCCCACACCCCCTGTCGCACAACCCGATTCCCCTCATTCTACGTTAACCCAACGAATATTCCCTGACTCTCCTCCCCCTTCCTTCCGCTCCTTCTCTCCCCCTTCTTATTCTCCCATCTCCTCCCCTGAAGAACCACTACGTCCAAGTTCCCCGGCGGATTCTACTTCAAGCGTAGAATTTGTCGAGGAAATCCACATTCCACCTCCTCGTCCCAAACATTACAATTATTATGACCCTCACGAACCCATCGAAAACCTGATCACTCAATTTACCCAGCACACCGATCCTCTCCCCTCCGGGGCATATACCATCGGGCCCGATGATTTTGACCTAGCGGAGATAAGAGAAATCATCGCGACCCACGACCCGGACTCCGTTATTCCTGTTTTCCTCCCGAATTCCCCCTTCCCTTATGACGTCCCTATCCGATTCTTTTTCAACCTCTTCCCCCCGACTACAGTCATCATAAATGAATTACCGGAATAACACGTCTGCTCCGCTTCCCCCCGCACACACATACACATCCACGCATAACACATGTATATACATAGCCTCTGTATTATTTGTAAAACCTTCAGTAGTGTATCGAATAAATTCTAGATGTAATAAGAATTGCTCTCGATTTTCTTTTAGTTAAGAGATAACTACCTCGTCATTCTTTTCCTTTGCCCTCGGAGATCGCACGTGGTCCAGTCCCGAGTTAAAGGAATTAAGTTCCTTGACTCGAATTAGGACCGACGATCGCACTGCTCGTGGAAACAGGTGTTATAGCGTCCTTTCGGGACGTTGACCCATATTCCAGAGCCATAAAAGTGCGCTCGACTCGCAGCACGCGCCTCTGTGCGTATACCTGCGAGACAGTTACTGTTTACGTCCTTCCATACCTCCTTCTCTTTCCTTCCAACTCATATAAACAAAACCTTCGGGATTTGGATGTAACAATGGGAATTGAAAGATTTCTGATGGGCTCACAAATTGATTCGGAGTTTTTGTTAAGTTTTTTCAATGTGTTTTATGAAGTTGACTGCCATTTTGCTATGGTTATTAGGAGTTAGAGGAAGACCGAAATTTCCCCCCAGTTGTAGGAGCAATTTGATTTCAGAGGGGACCTGTGCATCACTCAGATTAACCAATTATCTTATAATTGATTAAGCTGAGATTCTGGATTGAAAAGGTGAGAGGAAATGTGTGTAGAAAAGGTGTTATTAGCTGTGTGAATTGAATTTTCAAAGGTAGTGAACTTTATGAATATGTGAACTGCGTCCTGTGGACGGAGAATTATTATAATTAGCTTGCGGATATAGGGAACTATAAAATTGAATAGGTCTGATTTTTTATTTAATTTCATTGTCACGTTTATGGATTAAACTTTTGATTTTTTTATCTAATCTAACTCTTTCATGGTGGAAAAAGTGATAGTCATTCAATTCATGGCGAACGAAGAAAGCGTTTTCAATGGAAGGAGGGAGTAAATATATAATCATGTATAATAAATTATATAATTATAAATTATATAATTACCATTAATTAATACCATTTCATACCAATTAATACCATTTCATATAATGTGCTATATACAGAGTGTCTCGTTTTAAATGATCCAGCCCAATATCTCGAAAACTAAACCCAATAGACAAAAATGTTTCAGACAAAAATTGTTTGGCTCGAAGGTCTTCCATTTTACCTTGAATAGTCCTATCAAAGTCACGTAAAGGTCGCCTTCAATTTTTTAAACGGAACCTATTTCTCATTACATATTCTTATAGCTCATATCGAGAGCTTTCCAAAATACTATAACTAAGTTACTTTTCGTTAAATACTTGTTAAATTATAAGATTAAATTATAAGATTCGGCCGATTAAGGCAAGATTGCGCGGGACTGATCCAGCCGATTAAGGCAAGATCGAAACTGATCCGGCTGATTAAGGCAAAATCGGGACTGATCCGACCAATTCGATCCATGTCAGAATCTAGTTTTCATGTAAAAGGATTATGATCTTAATGAGTGTTCAAATGTTAATTATTATCCACACATAATTGAACTCGATGTTCAAAACTGTCAACTTGATAAAAATATATTTCTTGGAATGCTATGGCAGGCAAGAGTTATACGATCCATTATATTCTCTCTTGTTATGGGAATACAATGTTTTTCAAGTAGCCCCATAAAAAGAAATCTAGACTTGAAGTCTGAAGATCTAGGACACCATAACATTAGTCCACCGCATTCTATCCATCTACCTGGGTGTTACGTCCTAAGGACTCCACGATTTCCTCCTTTCAAGGACGGCTAATAAAATAAACTATTAGAATAAGAAACTCGAGCGTTAACGGTTATCTATCGGCAAGCGGGCAATAAGCTCGATAGAGTTTTCCTTTTTTTGGGTATGTTGTTTATCTCGATAGAGTTTTTCTTTTTTTCTGTCAAGCGGAACCTTCCAGAAGAAACTTAGATAAACAAAACTTAATAAGAGCACGATTTTGCCGGTCTCGTTTGATCCACATGCAAATAAAACTGGTACCAAGACGTGCCAGGGATACTGAATATTCGAGAATAACAATAAATAATACCTAAACATGAGACGAAAAACATTTTTCGAGTAAAATCAAGCAGTAATATGGGATGGCAAGTACGGTGAAATCGTGTCAACATATGCAGGGAAGGACGAATTCATAAACTTTTATTGGAACACCCAATAATTTCCAGTCCCAAGAGACAATAGAAACATGCTCTATCTGTTTTAAAATATGTGCATTCGTGTTTCCTGCAGCCTCTAATAAAAGAGAAATCGCCGACAAACAAAAAATGGATGATTCAAATAATATTCTGGAAGGTACCGTGAGACTCATCTTGCCCTCTCTTTAGGAAACGGGGCGGGCAAGTGAAGATCCGAACTTGCCAATAGATGATCGTGGAAAAATCATACTCCCCTACAAACCATAACGAAACACCAATAAACAAGCGTATGATAGGATTTACGTTGCAGGTGGAACCGAACTAATGCGCGAAGCTTCAACTAAATTTTGGAAATCTAAAAATTTGATCACCATGAAAGGGTATCCTACCAACCAAAACCTTGGAAACAACCAACTTAACCCACCCCACAAGAAATCCATCCTAGAAGACTCCTATATAAACCACGACATTTTGAGCTCTCTCTAAAAATTTCATTGACTCTCAACTTCGTCAGCTCTCTACTACGTCAGCTCAACTTCGTCAACTCTTGCTCAGTTCCACAATAATAACAGTGCAGTTGAAAACAGTATAAGTGAAACTCAAGAGATCATCTGGCAGCTCACCGACTCTAGAACCTATAAGCTTCACCGTGAGTCCAACACTCTTCGAGGTCCAACTATCGCCAAGCAGTAAGTCGCAACACGTACTTATATATTTAACCAATTCGCGAAGTATCCCCGAATCTTGGAACGGCTTTTCCCTCAGACTTCTCAGTCACCACTTGTATTATTGCTCCTCCTATCAATACCTAATAACTTGATCCCGAATTCGTGGACTTCTTATCCTTTTACTTTTCCTTTTTGCCTTGATCTTAAGCTTGATCCTACACTCTTGTTCTCCTTAAGGTTCACGGGTAATTTCTAATGGACCTTACTCATTTCTAATTTGTTCTCCCTAAGGTTCACGGGTAATTTCTAATGGACCTTATTTATTTCAAACTTGTTCTCCCTAAGGTTCACGGGTAATTTCTAATGAGCCTTACTTATTTCTAACTTGTTCCCCCTAAGGTTCACGGGTAATTTCTAATGGACCTTGCTTATTTCTAACTTTAAGAGGACACTAATATGACGGGCCTCTCATCCTTCTTTCATTCACTCACTCTACGTCCTCCCGTTATTAATACCCAGTAAAGCTCGATCACAGTCCATTTTTTTCAAACGTTTCAAATCCGTGCTTAGCGCAAATCCGCAGTGAGCAATCGATCGTTGTCCAATCAACCCCGCAGTCAAAGGGCAGCAAAGTGTCTCCGACATCGGAGGAATAGGCTCGCGCGTCGCCTCCTGGACGAGGCCTACGCTCAGTGGCCTAACGTCGCACAACAATAACGATGACAACGATAGCAGCGATAACTCTAGTATAACTGTGCCATCTGCTCCTCCTCTCCCCTCTACCAGTTCTCCAAGTCAACCTCCGTCGCCTCCGCGCTCCCCTACATCCCCTGTTATAGAACCCGACTCTCCTCACTCTGTGTTAACACTCCGAGTGCGTCCTGATACTCCCCCGCGCACTCCTTTATCTCCCCCGTCCTATTCACTGGTCCATTCGCCCCCGTCCAACCTTGCTAACGAATTCTACTTCAAGCGTAGAATTTATCGACGAACTCCACATTCCATCTCCCCGTCTACGTTACTACTACCATTATGATCCCCACGAACCCCTTGAAACACTGATCACGCAATTCCTTCAGCGCACCGATCCTCTCCCCTCTGGTGCGTATACTATCGGGCCCGATAATTTCGACCTGGCGGAGATCAGGGAAATTATCGCGATCCAAGATCCGGACTCCCTCATTCCCATTTACCTCCCGAATTCTCCCTTTCCCTACGATGTTCCCGTCCGATTTTTCTTTAACCTTTTCCCCCCTTCTACAATAACCATAGATGAAATTCGCTCTTAAAACTACTCTATTCCGTTCCGCCCGTACTCTTTCACACATCACACATAAATACAATTGTAAAAAGTGCCTGACAATATATTGCGGTTACTTAGTAATTACTTATATTTTTATATTGACTGTTTTATAATAAAGTTTAAATGTTAGCGAAGATCATTCTCGCTCTTATTAATTAAATTAAAACGACCTCGCCTTTCATTTCCTTACACTCGAAGATCGCACGTGGTCCAGTCCCGAGTTAAAAGGATTAAGTTCCTTGTCTCGAATTAGGACCGACGATCTGCTCGTGGAAAAAGGTGTTATAGCGTCCTTTCGGGACGTTGACCCATATTCCAGAGCCATAAAAGTGCATTCGACTCGCAGCACGCGCCTCTGTGCGTATACCTGCGAGACAGTTACTGAATACGTCCTTCCATACCTCCTCCTTCTCTTTCCTTCCAACTTATATAAACAAAACCTTCGAGGTTTGGACGTAACACTGGAAATATGAGATATAAATGATATCTGACTCTTCTACTCCAGTCCGCAGGCGCACCATCCTAATGAAAGAATATACGTTGTCTTATGTCCAGAACGATATCTTCAAACAATATCGGCAATCTTTGTCGTAGAAAGTGTAAATAATTATTACCATTAACATTTTCATCAAAGAAATAAGGGCCGATCCATTTAATATGCTGGAGCACAATGAGGCAGCGATGTTGATGATTAACTTTTCAATACCAATGTGGATTTTCAACAGACCAATAATGAGAATTATGTCGATTTAATTGTCCAATGTCGTGAAAAGTTGCTTCGTCACTAAAACAAATCTGAAAAATATTCGATCACGATTTAACATTATTTGTGCCCACCTAAAATTATAATCTTTGTTGAAAATCATTGAGTGTTAATTGTTGTGTCGGAATGATATGGTAAGGATGAAAGTTACGAGTGGTCAAGATCCTGTGATTTGTTGATTTCGGAATATTTAATTCTCTTTCAATTTGCCTCGTTGACACGCGTGGATTAATAGCTATTATTCCCAATACGGCAAATACTGTTGGATCATTTCTTTCTGATACGTTAATACGTCATACATCATATGTCTTTATCGTTGACGTCAACATTAACGCAATACAAGCCTGAAAATCATTGATTTAATTGAAAATCAATTTGGATGTCGTCTGTGAAGAAATCGATTACGGTACAATACCACTGCTTGTCAATAATTATTATGGCATTCTTCAAATACCAGAATAATATCAATAATTTTATTCAAAGTATAATGTGGCATATTGCGTACATTAAGTTACAAGATAAAGTAAGGGCTGATGATACTGACTTATTATCCTGGTTGATATTGGATAACTATGACAAAGTTAAGCGTTTACGAATCATTCTTTGCCATCAGCCATCATGCATCAGTCCCAATTGGATGGACCAATTAAGATAGAAAATGTTGCGTGAGTATAAAGGAATTGAGTAATTCTTTTGGAAGTGTTTACTCTGATACGATATCTGATGGGATATCAGTCTCAAATTCACAGTAACTCGTGGGAGAAAAATTACATAAAAAAGTAAATTTATAAAAAAACTGTGATTACTACAAGAATGAGAATATGCAAAGGAGTGCACTGTTGGCGTGAATGTGTTGAGGTAACTAATTGTGTTATGATGGATGAGTGCTCTATGGGAGAAAGAAAGACGGTTAATTGATAATTTCGAAACAAGTATGTTTAATCTGAAATCATTGTTACAGATCACTGATTTTCAATAGTCAAATTGAAATCAGAACTCGAACTTTTCTACAAGGTATATTCAAGTTAACAAGTACAGTTCAATTCCACTATCCTAATTTTTATTTTTTATATCTACAAATTTTTAGGTTATAATTTTTAGGTTATGTAGTAGAAATGTGTTGTGCCTCTGTGTGAGGCACGGGGTTTTTCCGAGATTCTTGCCGGATTAAGAGTTGGGATTCAAGGACCATGAGAGGATCGCTTTCCTTTTTGTTTATTTGATTGCAGTTGATTTATTTAATAAAGTTATATAATAGTATAACAATTGTCGTGTGATTATTCTTGCTTCACTTGCTTGACTCGATATCACTTCACGGCCCGTCGCGGCAATGACTTACGCGTAACGACGTCGAGCGTCTCGGGTTTCGGAGATAGCGTATGGTCACTCGTGTGCTCGCGTACTTGCGTGAAACTCGGCGACGGCCTTACGTGACGCGTGTATTTCTGATTTAGGACTGTCTGCTTCGCGTTGGCGGTTCTTCTTTTTAAATCTTTCGGGTTATTGATCGGCCCGGGCGGTCATTGTTCCGGTGCTGATTAAAAAAATCGGAGGTTTATTGCGAAGGTATCAGTTCAAAGTCCGAGTGCAAGCGAAGACTTTATAATTGAAGTTCTAGCTTGCACTTTCACAATCGCCTTCGTAAGTGGATCGTCTTACAAAAATCTTCCGCTTTCGCAGTGGCCTTCGCGCGGTCACTAATTCTTGTTGCACATTTCGGTTGCTATGCGATTCACTTATCTTAATATTGAATATTTAATACTTATCATACACCATGGCCCATTTTAATCGACGCACCTGAATACCTCCGTTGGTAAGCCGAATACAAAAAAATTGTTCAGACAAAAGTTGTTCAGGACAATGGAGGCCATCTTTCTGCAATGTTGGTTTTGACCTTGAGATCAATTTTCAAGGTCATTTGAAGGTCAAAGTCATTGGATTTATGTAAAACATTCCATTATGTTTTCCGCGTATTAGATCCGTTATAACTGCTAAGTATTATACAATGTTTGTTTATTTCCTCTCGGTCTAAATACATCATTATTTGCCTTTGTAATAATTTTTCGTTTCTATCAATTATAGTTTCTATATTTTCTATGCGCAATCGTCATGTTTAGTTATTTGATTCTGTGCCGCATGTTGTAACGTCACTTGTTTATTTTGTAGTAGCCGTATTTGTTCGTTTATTAGTTTTTCATCGTTTGCGTTCGTTGTATCGAATAACGATTTTGCTATCAAGCCTATTCCGTTTACTAGTCCTCTACGTCTGTTAGTCGGGGATCTGTAGATAGTTTGTATTTGTGTCATTATATTTTTTAAATATTTCATTTCCTTCCCCGTTATAGCTTCTATACGACCGCACACCTAAGTTGTCTTACAAGTTGCCTCTGTCTGGTGCAGGTATTATCTGCTCATATCGTCATGTGGTCTAGTTCAATTACTAGTTTCCATATTTCCCTAGCGTAATGTAGGCGTCTGAATTTTTCAAAATGCATCCCTGGGTTGTCTCGGAACTTTTGAATTTCATATGGAGCATCCGTCGCTGTGAGAACCGTGCTGACGTAGCAGGTAATTAGTAATAGAATATTTGATATCTTATCTCCTTTTGACAGGCTCTCGGGTTGTCTCGGGACATGGCGAACTCTCTTCGTCTTTATATTCATTTAGTTACGTTTGTGACGTCTTTATGTAATGTGTTATACGGCTGCGCGAAAAATTGCCGAGGGCTTAACCCTCCCGGCGCAGGATAGTAAAGGGTTGCCTCGAGGTCTCCCACGTTTGGTGCCCATCCCGGAACCTCCAGTTCAATCTGGACCTGGGCGGAGCCGGATTTGGTATATGTTCGGCTTGGGACCCGGTCATCGTGCTAATCCTGTGGGCCTCATGGAAGCTTTACGGCGGCTTCCGTACATTGGTCGTTCCCATAATTGAAGGTGCGTAGTATCTGTTCTGTGGTTGCTTCGCTTACGCTTTGATAAACGGCTTCAGCCTATTTACGTGGATGCTCGCAGTTTTTCTACTCTTTTTAACGGTATAATTCACTTTTGAGTTTTTCTCTATATCGTATGGTCCGGTCCATAACGATTCTAACTTTTTAGATCGTCCGCATCGTAGCGTCTCGTCGTATATTAATACTTTGTCGCCTACCTTAAATGTAATTTCTCTAGCTTTTTTCGTCGTATTGTATTTTTGCTTTAGTTTTTTCATCCTTAACATGCTCCCTTACAAGTCGATTAGTCGCTCTTAGCCACTCTTTTAACTCTTGCGCATAGTCGTAATTATATGTAGGTTTGAGTGGTTTCGTCAATGCGGTAGGTAGGTCGACTTGATGTCCATACACTAGTTCAAAGGGCGTGTATCCTGTCGCTGTATGCGGCGTCGTGTTATACGTAAACATCGCGAATGGTATCCATTCGTCCTAGTCCATCTGATCTTCGTCCACGTAATGTCTTAAATATTCTGCTGATATTCGATGCGATCTTTCTAACGCGCCGTTACTTTCCAGGTGATAGGCGATCGTCTGTACCTTATTTATTTTTAACGGCTTACACCCATTTTTTTTAATATTTCACTTAAAAAATTTGTGCCTTGGTCAGTTAAAATTTTTTCTGGAATTCCGTGTTCAAATATAATTTTTGTAACGTATTCCTTACTAATCGTGTTCGCTTCTTGGTTCGGTATCGCTTTACTGAACTTTATTAGACTATCTTGAAAGGTTAGCAGATATTTATTTCCTTGTGTGGTTATGATTAGTGGACCTACTATATCTAGTGCGCATTTTTCAAAAGATTTAGAGGGCGTATCCGTTATTATTAGTGGAGCTTTTATTTTACGTGATAATTTACTCTTTTGATACGATTTGCATTTTGCCACGTAATTTTCGATGTCTTTGGTAATTCCTGGCCAATTGTGTTTCAGACGAATTCTTTTTAAAGTTTTTTCAGTTTCTTGGTGTCCTCCTATGGGTGCGTCGTGGTCTTCATATAATATTTGTTTCTTTTCTTTTTCCGTGTAGATATTTGTGTCCTTTGTGTCTTCTTTTATCGCGTGAACGTCTCGCTCTTTTTCTAATCTGGAGCGTCTCTTCTTACATTGCGACTTAGTGCATCGGCGTTCGCGTTCGCACGTCCGGCCTTATGTATGATTTCGTAATCATATTCTTCTAGTTTTAACCTCCATCGGATTAATCTGGATCCGGGATCGTTTACATTAAATAACCAAATTAACGGTTTATGATCGGTTACAATTTTAAATTTCGTACCGAATACGTATGGCCTAAAATGTTTTACAGCCCATACAATCGCTAGTAATTCCTTTTCAGTCGTATTGTAATTTTGCGCCCATGATAAGACTCTGCTGGCGTAAGCAATTGGTCGATCGTTGCCTACCTTTCCTTGTGACAGTACTGCTCCGATTGCAAAGGTGAAGGCATCAGTAGTCACTATAAATTCTTCAGTGAAGTCCGGATATTTAAGCACTGGCGCTATCATTAATTTTTCTTTTAATGTTTTGAATGCGTTTTGTTGCTCCATTCGAATTTTTCCGATTTTTTCATCAATCTCGTTAATGGTTTAGCTATTTTTGAAAAATTGGCTATAAATTTCCTGTAATATTCTGCCAAGCCTATGAAGGATTGTATGTTCTTGATTTTCCTTGGTGTGAGAAATTCTTTTATTGCTGTTAACTTTGAAGGATCTGGAGATATCCCGTTCTCTGAAATAATATGGCCCAAGTAAATTGTTTCTTTGCGCAGAAATTCGCACTTGGCCGGCTGCAATTTTAAATTATTTTCTTGAAGTCTTTGTAGCACTTCTTCGAGTCGCTTGTTGTGGTCCTCTAGGCTCGCTCCGTCGATGACAATGTCATTCAAATAAACCAGACATTTAAGTCCTTGCATTCCCGTTAAGAGAGAATTCATCAGTCGCTGGAATGTTGTTGGCGTATTCTTTAGTCCACGGCATTCGATTAAATTCGTAATATCCGTAGGGCGTTGAAAATGCTGTCTTCTGTGTATCTTTCTCGGCCATCGGTATTTGGTGATATCCTGACGCCAAGTCATCCAGCATCGTAAAATATTTGGCGTTTCCTAACTGATTTAAGATTTCAGTAATATTTGGCAGTGGAAATGAGTCGCCTATTGTTAGATCATTCAGCTTCCGGAAATTTACTACTACTCGGAGTTTCCGGACGTGTCGGCCTTCTGGGTACCACTAGTAATGGTGCGTTCCATTGACTTGTTCCATTGACGCTTGTTCTAATTATTTTATTTTTTAACATTTCTTGTGTTTGCCAGTTTACTTCCGTTTTATGTCTTTCTGGAAGACGATATGGTCTCACGTTTACCGGTGCAGTGTCGGCGCGTCTATTTATTTCGTGGACCACGGTCGCTGTATTTGTTAACGTTTCCTTCTAAATGAAATATATCTTGATAATCTTCGCATATCCGTTTGATAGCCTGTTTTTCTTCCGAATTCAAATGTTGTATTCTTAATAATTGTCAAATACGTTCGGCTCGAGGGACGATCGGCTTGCGGTTTTTAATTGCTTTAACTATTAACGGCGTGCATCTCGGCTACGGTGTCGCGTTCCACTTTCTCGAGAGTTACGAGTGGCGTCTGTATCTCGACTTCTCTGTTGTCGTATTAATAACATTTATAGGACACATGTATTTTTCGGGCTTAACTAGGCAATTCCCTATGTACACTCCTGGTGTCGGCTCGTTGGCACGGACTATGCCTTTTCGATTTTGGCTGGTTGCAACTCTTATTATTGTTTCGCTGCTTGGCTTTAGTATCACCTTGCTGAATGGATGAAGCTTTATTACGGCGTTTTTAATCCTTAATTCGGTCTTTTAAAAGTCGCATTTTACGGGGTGCTTTCGAAGGAAATCGATTCTTAGAATGCCATGTTCAACGGGAGTGTCGTCCTTTATTACATATAATTATTATATAAAATGCATGTTTTATGGTGTGTCCGTCTACGTTAATTGTTGCATAGACCTTACCCAGAGTGTGTATCTTATGTCCGGTTATTCCGGTAAGTGCAATTTTATTCTCATATATTAACGCGTCGTCCTTCAATTTTTTAAATTTCATTAATGAAATTGTCGAGCCTGAATCGTATAACATATTGTTATGC
Organism: Cephalotes varians; assembly: GCA_037157785.1. Lineage (NCBI taxonomy): Eukaryota > Metazoa > Arthropoda > Insecta > Hymenoptera > Formicidae > Cephalotes > Cephalotes varians. The sequence goes on along the minus strand of JANQDE010000398.1, from coordinate 11,065 downwards.
TCTCTCTTGGTTTCGCGCACGGATAATTTCACTATTAATAATTCTGGCTTAGCACGCGCGTATGGTATATCGTTGACATGAGTAACTCGATACTCTACGGCAGGCCGCGGTTGTTTCTTTCTTGCATCTTGTTCGCTATCGCTGTTACCGCTTGCCGATTCGGAATCTCACTTCTTTTGCCGTGGATTCTTTTGATCACTTTCGTTTTCTTTACGCGTTTTCTTCTTTTGCTCCAGAGATTTTATGCTAATTTCCGGTCGTCCATTCAGATGCTAACATTCGTCGCGGCTATATCCTGTTTTCTTGCAATGTTTACAGAATTTGTTTATTCGCGCATTTATTCGCGAGGGTCTCTCTGATTTCGGTAGCGTATTTGCTGCTTCGGCAGTTGCGTCCGTAGTGCCCGGTTTTTCCGCATTTAAAACATTTCGAAATTGAATTTTGATCCCGTCGCGAACGAGTTGTTTCGGGTCGGTTTTTGCCTGCTTAATTGTTAGCTCTTGTTGACCCGATAAGTTTTTCTTCTGCACTAGTGCCCGTTATTGCTTCTTGGAGCGTTGTGTATCTTTGCGATCGAACGAGTATTTTAAGTTCGTCGCGTAATCCTATCTGGAAATTAATTAGTGCTTGTTCCTTTATGCTGAATCGCGTTTTTAAATACGGGAGAGTGCTCTCTTTCTTCAATTGATTCGTATAATTTCATGGCGAGCAGATCTACGCGTTGCCCGAAGCGTATGCTGTTTCATTCGTTTCTGCTTGAGGGAGTTAAAATCGATTTGCAAATGCGTCATGCTTTGCTTTGTTAAGTAACAAGTTTCGAGTTGCCGTTTTAATTCCTCGTATGTTTGGATTTCGCACGTCTCAAAATCTTGCATTGCCTTGCCCTTCAGCTTCGTATATAAAATGGATTGGACTAGTGCTTCTTCTTTCACAGGATTTATATTCTGTATCGCGAACGTACACGCGTTTAAGAATTCTTGCAATTTATGTCGCGATGATCCATCGAACTCGGGAATCATGGCTCTCGCCTCTTTCAATGATAAGAAGTCCGGAGATGTGCTATGTCGAATATTTCGCTCGCCTCGACCGTAGGTTCCGCTAAATTCGTTCCGCTTCGTTGGTTCCCTGCCGGTTTATATTTCGATTGCTATCCACCATCCGTGTCATTCGTTCGCTTAGCGACCGTACTTCTACGCGCATCTCCCGTAACAATTCTAATAGGGCGGCATAATTTTCCGTGTCCTCGCGTCTTGGTGCGCGACGGTTCAGTCCTTGTGCGATTTGTTGCTCTAGCTGGCGTGCTACTTGGAGAGGTATGTCGTGATCCGCGTCTGTTGTTGCGTTTGCTGCGGCGTGTTCAGATGGGGTGCGCGTTACGGACATTTCGTCTCTCAAATGCCGATAAATTTCTTCCGGGTCGAATATGTCACTCTCGTAGGAAGTTAATGAAAACTCTCGGCGCAGAGATACGTTACTAGGCATTCTGCTTATGTAGAGTCTTGATCGTCTAGACTCTCGTCGAAATTTGTAAATGGAAATTCGCGTTCGGTGACGACGTTCTCGGACGACTCGACTTCGCGTTCAGTCGAATATCGCGCTTCTAACAAGTAACACTACCTAAGTGCCACTCACCGAATCAAATAAAACTTTGCATAAAGGTAGAACATTGAAAAATTAGACAGGTATTTTTTTTATACCTGCCCATCAAATCATTTTTAAGGGTAAAAACTACTCCTTAACGGTATAATATAGGGGTGGCAAACAAGTAACGGAGCGACGAAATATTTCCTCAAATATGATCTTTTTATAAATGTTAAAGTTATACCTGAAGTAACTTTAAACGAGGAATCTAATGGTGACCTTGAATTTGACCTTGACAATGACCTTCAAGGTTATTTGAGGTCAACTTAATTTTTTGAGGGGAAACTCTCTTTTTTCACTCTGGAAATTGAAAGAGCCAGATATTTTTGAATTCGATTATGAACTTAGGTCATAATCAGACATAAATTTAAAGGTTATAGTAAGGTTACTTAAATCTAATCAAGATATGAGTACTTTCAAAAACAAAAGCTGTTATGAAAATTTTTTAACTTCAAAAGTTATTTATTTTATGAGACGCACTAGATAGTGACCTAATCTTGATCTTTACCTTGATCTTCGTGGATACTTGATGTTATTCCGGTAAAAAATAGATTTACTTTCAGCGTTACCCAGGAACAACGACGTGGACGTAATAAATTCTCTTTCCTTTGGGGTGCTAGATTAGCGTGAATCCCCTTGCCTCTCACGTTTCGGGGTGCTAGATTAGCGTGAATCCCCTTGTCACTCACGTCTTCTAATACTCAATTAAGCAGTCACTTAATGTTTATTGAACATGTTTTTTACAGTAGTGTGGAGGATTCTCGTCAGTGATTGAAAAAAAATGTTGCATACATAGAGGAATAGTGCATCAGGCGCATTTTATTACTGCAATGGCATTACATATTTTACAGTGATCATCAACATTGTTAAAACAGTACTCAACTGGAGTTGAAATTTTTTCTGAATTTTCTGTAATGTAACTACTTTTTCACTATGCATACTTAAACATATTTACGAATCGTGGTGATGAAAATTGGTTGTGGATTAGTGATTGAGTTTTTAGAATATTGTTTCTTAAATGTAAGTTAATATCGTAATTTTGCAAAATAACCAGATTTGAAAAATGTCTTAAAAAGTTTTTCCACGATTTAAATCCATATACATCTAGTGGCTGGGAGAATCCAGTGGCTCTAGCAGGTATAGTATTGACTTTAACTTTTTTAGTCCCTTTGTTGGTATTAGTAAAAATTTTTTCTTTCTGCCCGGTCCAAGAATCCAGGCACAACGTACTTTCATTTTCTGCAGTAAGTAAAAAGATTTCTTCGAACCATTTTACAGTTAGTTTGGACGTTGATTTCCCAGAAGCTGGAACTAAAAGCAAAAGCAACAATATTTTCAGCTTTATACATTGTTTTCTCTACAATCAGCCCAAACTGGCCATTAGTTTCTTGCAAAATTATCAGTAAAGGCAATTTTAGAACACCATCTGCAGAAATAGTAGGTTGTATTGTATAGCTATGAGTTAAAGAATTTAGAGATTGAGCAAGACATTCAATCTTTGAAGTACCTACAATAGCGAGTGTACGACCAGCATGAGATTCAAGATTGAATCCAGATTGATCAAAATTATAAACATTGCTTGGTCCTATTCGAGAAATTTCTAGCTTGACTTGCTCAACAAATTTGGATGTCTCTTGTAATAATTCTGCTTTATTAGATATTTGCGCTTGTGTAATAAATTCATTAATTTTTCTCGAAACTATACCATTCTTCTTTTTAAAATTATGAATCCATTTGGGAGAACCTGTAAATAATTTTGTGGACAACTTTACTTCTTCTCTAGCTTTCAATGCCCATCTTTTTAAATCTATATCGTAAGTAGGTAAACATTGATCTGTTGCTCTCTGAAATTGTTCGAAAACATAAGTGGATATATACTCTAACTTTTCCTTTCTTACACCATTATTAGCTACTTGCTTTTCCCACCTGTACAACTGTTTCAAATCTTTTACTTTTCTGTACCTATGCTGGACTGTGGATAAACTTCTCCGTGAAGTTAATTTTCATCGTTCGGCGAAAATTATAAGAAATATAAAGTATTCAAAATAACTACAAAAGCACCGTGATTGCACAGACAAGCTTGTTGGAGAACAAGAAAGGAGAACGAAGGATCCCGAGTTCAAATCCTATCTGCTCCGTAACTTTTTCCGTCGCCTCATCTTGTATTGTAAAGAAACGTATGTTTCTCTAACCCGAACTCTTTTCAATCTCTGGATAATTTGACGAGATAGATCGCGCATCGAAAGATAAGTCGTTTCAAGTTTCTTACATTATGTGTATGAAAAATTATAAAGAATTGCATGTTTATTGTTCCGGACTTGATCAACTTGACACCTAAGAAGTAAATAACTCGAAATTTGTCACCAAATTTGTTGGGTAAATGAACAAATTGCTATATCAGCTTATAATACAACTTTAGCTCACGATTTTGAATCTCTTTTAATAGCATTTGCACTCTTGAACTTATTTCACAAACCTCAGTGATAAAATGTATGATGACGATATTGCAAATGTAATGAAATCTCGAGTAAACATTCCAAATCGTTTGAAAGTGATAGTGGAAGAATATAATTTGTCCTAAGTTAGATCACCTTACCTTGAGATTCATCATACAACAATAAATAATATAGAAAACAACCAACTTCTTCGGTTCTCTCAACTTGAGCTGAATGATTTATATTATCTCAGTCTTGGTCCAGATCAGATAAAAAATTTTAAATCATTCTACTGAATATCTGCTGTACTGCTGAACATCAAAACAGAGGAATCTTCCTCGTGCACAAGTTTCAATCAAACCTTAGACACCGATCTGTTAGTATTCATTATAAAAACTATTAGTAGTTGATCCTTTATTTATCAAGGCTTATATAAAATCACGATACCGTAGCGAGAAACACCATCACATTTTTGTTCTCATGGACAAATCCAAACCTGGATGAGACTCAATAAGAGAATATTATTGTATGTGCGAAAGTGGCGGTTGGTTGTTGTAATCGTTATGATGATAGTCTGGTATCTCTCAGATATGGTCAATATAACTGAGTGCATATATTCCGATCTCGGAATTTATGATGTATCCATAACTATTCACAAAGAGCGAGTTCGAAATAATTAAACTTGCCTTCATTGGCCGAACAATCTTTCCATCTTGCTTTCACTGGCCGGACAATTTTTTCATCTTGCCTTCACTAACCGAACAATCTTTTCATCTTCCCTTCAATAGCTGAATAAACTTTTGTTCTTGTCTTTACTGACTGGATTATCTTTTGATCTTTTTTTCACTGTTTGAATAACTATTTGATACACCTTTCAAAAGCTGGATTACCTTTTTATCTTGCTTTCACATGTTGGATAACCTTTCGACCTTCACTAACTGAATAACATTTTGATCTTGCTTTTTTGGCTGGATAATTTTTTGGTATGCTTTCGATGAAAATAAAGGTAAATCTGATGAAAAATTCGCAATTAGCTATCCAAAAAAACACAATATAACAGTGTCCAAAGAAGTGAATAATTGTTTCAGTGTATTTGTATTCGCCATATTATATCCGCTTAAATTTTTAAAATCTGATATCGGATTCATAATCAGCAACTCAAAGAACCCATAAGCATCGACTTTCGAAAAAATTCAACAAAAATTCGTGCTATAAAGTTGTAACGGTAGCCCGTTACTAAGGTAAATATTAGGGATGTGCCGGATAGTAAAATTGCCGGATATCGGATATCGGATATCCGACAATGATGTAAAACCGGATACCGGATATCCGGCCGGATATCCGGCAGCCTAATTATCCGGCCGAATACCGGATATTTGCCGGATATCCGGTACTAATTCCTGAAGAATATGCTTCATTCATAAGTGATAATTATTTTATTTAATTATTTATTATTTATAATTGTCAAAGTTATATAACATAAGATTTTTATATTATTACTTATTATGTTATTACTTCATTTATTATTTTCTATTAATAAGAATAAATTAAATAAAAACCAAGAAAAGTATCAGATTTATTTATGATTTTATATTTTATTTACATCATAGTTTCAACATTATTCAAAAATTGTAGTTTAATACTAATAAATTTTTCATGATGAACAATAACATTTCAGCATTCTGCGGTGACAATCTATTTCGATTATCAGTATAAACTAACTTTCCTGCACTAAAAAGTCTTTCTGAATTGACAGAAGAAGGAGGAGCACTCAGGTATTTTATAACCAAACTTTTGAGATTAGGATATTCCAAAGCATGTGTTTTCCACCATATTAAAGGATCCTCATTTCTAGGCAACAATGGTAACACGAGGTATTTCGCTAACTCAGCATTGTAGACAGCAGTTTTCTTTTTACTTCTGTCACTTGGTTGTCTCTCAAACGGTGTTATGCTTAATGAATCATCAAGATTGCTATTATCAGTATCAGACTTTGAATTATTTACTATGTCGTCGAAACACTTCCAAATGTCCTCGTGTGTTTCGCTTATGACATCTCGTTCTTGAGGAGAGCTGACGTTATGACTCTGCGTATTGTTTTCGGTATCATTAGTGACTCCTTTATTCACTTCTAGTAATTCTTCAATAATCCACTATTTGGCCTTATTTTCGTCTGGACAAAATTTTGTTTTGAACCTTGGATCTAATACGGTAGCGAGTACAAAACATTTTTGATCCTTGACATTGAGTCCTACATACAACAATAGAAAATACAATTATTTATTTCAAAGAAAAAATAATAATGAAAATTTATTAAAGTAATAAACATTATAGCAATACCTATAGGATTAAGAAATCGTTCTTCCATAGCTTTTTTGAGATCTTCTTTCAACATCACCACTCCAGTATCCTTTTGTCGTTTTGAAAGATACGATTGTAGAGTAACAATTGCCGGAATAACGTATCCAATTGTCTCACAATCTGAACTGGCTATTTTAGTAATTTCTTCAAACGGTTGGAGAACACATATAACGTTTTCTACCATATTCCATTGCATAGCCGTAAGGCTTGGTATGTCTTTTTCCGCAGCATATGCAGTTACCGCTTGTCGTTGTTCATGAAGCCTTGACAACATATAAAATGTAGAGTTCCATCGTGTAGTAACATCTTGAATTAACTTATGAATTGGCAATTTCAAATTTTCTTGTATGTTTTTGAGTTTTGAGCAGGCGAGTGAAGAATGGCTAAAGTGTCCAACAATTTTTCGACATTTTCCCAAAATTTCAACGAAATCTCGATTTTTAAAAATACAATCGTGAATCACGAGTTGTAAAGTGTGAATAAAACATCCTACACTCTCTCCTAACATATCTGTAAGATAAAATACACAATATCGATAATTTTAAATCAATTAATCAACGGTATGTCATGGTTACATTTTTGCAAAACGAATACTATGTATTTGTAAAATTGTTTAAAAATACATACCAGTTCCTATAATCATGTTACAAGCATTATCCCTTAAAATGAGATGAATTTGACTAGAACTTATATGCCATTCTTCCATCACATCATTTAATATCTGACCGATATTGAAACCAGTATGACTATCGGGAAAGTGTTTCGCGCTGAGTACAAGTGTTTCTCTGTGCATATCATCACTCCGTATGAAATGAGCTGTCAGGCTTATAAAGGACTCGTTGTTTGCTGGACTAGTCCAAATATCGGTGGAGAACGATATGTTTATCGCAGTAATTAATTTTTCTTTAATACATGTCTTCAAATTTTCATACAGACGTGGCATAATTTTTTCAGAAAAATATGTTCTACAAGGTAGTGGATACTGCGGTGCCAAATATTTTATTAACCTTTGAAAGCCTTTTCGCTCAACTAGTGCGAATGGTTCAGCATCAAGAGCCATCATTTCGCCTAAAATATAACAAAAATAAATAGTTGACAATTTTAAACTTTATAAAACTAATTTATTATTATAATGCGAACGTTTGTTTATTAGAAACAATATTAGACATAACTTGACGTTGATGTTACTTATATATAAAAATAAAAAATACTCACAGATCTTTTTGGTTATGTTCATGGCTTTTGGACATCCAAAGACCACATTTCTTTTTTCTTAATTAAAGATTGTAAAGTAGGCTGATGAGATTTTGAGTGCGAGATTGGTGATGAAGGATTCAAGTTTAAAGTTGGTGGATCAGCTTCGATATTTGTATTTCCATCCATATTTTCTATTGTCAATGGATGTTTACTTCTCAAGTGATTCCACAAAGGTTTTGTAGAGAATAATTTAGGCGTTTTTCCTCTCACAATTTTTTTTTGCGATGATTCGCAAAGTGAACATTCTGCTTTTTTTTCATCATCACTACATATTTTAAAAAATTTCCATACGTTGGATTTTCCTTGTGCCATTATATTTTATAATTGAATGCAACAATAAAATGAACGATATATTCTTCAGGTCATCTACACCATGTGGAAGATAAATTTATCGATAATTTTCTTTAATTACTTTGCTATTAATATCTTCTCGTAGGTTAGGTTAGGTTAGATTATAATAGAATAAAAAAACACTAATGCCCTTCACCGTTGTTGAAAATAAACGTTTAAAAAGATCGTACAAAAGAGGGCCAACCTGATAAAAAATGATTAGCTTTGTTCCTAGAGGACTCTGCGTCTCGAATCCTGCACTAATGGCGCCAATATTGAATATCAAATTTTGATCCGATATCCGGCCGGATACTAATGATATCCGGCTATCCGGCCGGATAGTACAAAAGGGCCGGATAGGCCGGATACCGGATAGTTGCCGGATATCCGGCACATCCCTAGTAAATATTGCTCCAATTCACGCGCAGTCTCTTTCTTTCCTTATTTCCCGCTCTCTATCTCTCCCTCGACGCGTTTCGGAGAACCCGTTCGCGGGGCGGCCGGTTCTGAATTATCGAAGGATGGGGGAAAATACCTCGCGAAATTGCGGGTATAAATAGAGCACCGCGACGGCCGAAAGGGACTCGGGTCTGAGCCAGTGTTCACAGTTTTGGCACTCTTGCAGCACGCAGCGGCGATGGAGGGGATACGCACACAAGCGAGCGGCCGTGTACGTGTCGCGCGCCACTTCGGCCAGCGTCGGGCAGTAGAAAGAGACAGATATATATACTGCTGCCTCTTTCTTCCCCGAGCGAAGCTGTAGCGTACGCGGCCAGTCGTGAGACTTAGGTTACGTCGAGGAGCTTACTAACAGAACTATTGTATCATTCTATCCTTGTTTTATGTCTAATGAGCGGTAAAGATAGAATGATAGAGCGCTGATAGCGATAGCCCCTTGAACGCAGCCTTATGTCAGACATGTTACGTTTTTCATTACTCATACGTTCTCCTTATTGATTAAAGAAATATTTAAATTAAATAGAAATATATTAAATAAATAGATAACATAAAATAAATAGATCAAAAATGAAGAATGATTAAAGAATCAAAGAACAGAAGGAGTGTGAATAAAAAACAGAAATCCACTCTTCGCCAACATGTACGGCTTTTTCGAAAAAAAATTCCTTTTTTTCCAAATGTATTAATTTGGAAAAATGGCATCAATAATACAAGATAAAATTAAAAATAAATTTCAATGTTCTTTCTTTAAAAAGTTACAAATTTTATTCTGTTAGTACTTCTTATTTTACACACACATACACACACATACACACACACACACACACACACACACACACACACACACACACACACGTGTGTGTCTACAGAACTCCTGTCTACAGAGTCGCTCGTCCTACTGTTTCCTGCACATTTATTTGTTAACAATGTTTAATTCTTTAACAATTATTACAGAACTGCAAAATAATAGAAGATTTTTCTGTTCAGTTATCCGCTTTATCTGCACACAAAAATTTTATTATTTTCAGATATTCTTTGTAATTATTAATTAATCATAAATTAAAATTGTAWTATGTGAAATAAAAATTATTTTTTAATAAGAAAATATATTTTAATATTTTTTGCAATAATTATAATAGATAGATATCACAGAATGTCTAAAAATAGTAAAATGTTTTTATATATATTTATATGTATATTATAATTTATATATATTATATTTTATATATATGTATTTTATAATTATATATACAATTTTATATAAGTAGTTAAAGTGAATAAGTTTATTTTTTATTTTTTTTTATATTAGTTTTATTTTAATTTTTATATTAGTTTATTTGCAAGTTGAAATTTATAGTTGATTTGCAAATTCCTTTAATATTTAAATATAATACAATTAACTTTATATACAATTAATTTTGTGTTTTTTGTTGTAATGTTAAATTTTTAATAAAAATACATTTTTAACTATCTCAAAGCGCATCGAGTTGTCATTGAGATCGCTGCTTTTTGGGATTCCTGCGCAAAAGAACAGAGAAAGAGAATTTTCAAGTATTTCCAATCCTTTCAATATTTTTCTTTTTACTTCTTTTACTTCTTTCACGTTTCTTTTATTTCTTTTTCTCATTTATCTTTGTCTTTTTCCTTCATATTTCTGTAATTCTATATTTCATTCTTCTTTTTCTTTTTTCGTTCTTTTTCTTGTTTCTTTCTATTTCTTTTTTTCATTCTTGTTTTTCCTCTTAGTTTCTTCATTCTTTCTATATTATACTCTTCTTTTTTCAATATGGAAACATGCGATAAAATGAAACATAAACGAAAATTTGTTAAAGCTTGGCTTAACGATGATCGTTACAAATCATGGATACGTCAAGTAACATCAGATAATACCATGTATTATTGTAATATATGCAACAAAAGTTTTTCGTGCAATGCATCGCATGTTTCCAGACACGCGGATTCTGCGTGTCACAAAAATAATATTAAAGGAAATATTATAGATAATAACGAACAAAAAGAAGAAAATAGAGATAGAAGATTCCGACAACAATGGTTGGATATCGATGATTTTCAATCATGGTTACGCGAAGTGCCGGATAATAATACATTAGCATTTTGTATTATTTGTAATAAAACAGTTGTTAGTAGATTATCAAGTTTATATCGACACGCAGAATCCGAAATGCATAGAGAGAAATTGGAAAAAAGTTTAGAAGCAAACAAATGGAACGATAACATAAATTTAAATACGCAAACGGATGAATCTCCTTTGTCGTTCGATGAGCGTAAAAAAATAGCAGAAATTAAATATGCTGCATTAATTACAGAAAAAAAAATATATTCCTCATCGAATTACAAAGGAGATTCTCCTTTTTTTCCAACAAGTAGATCCAAATGTATTGAAAAACATGAGTATGAGTCCAACAAAATGTAAAAATATTATCTCAAATGTATTATGTCCGGTAGAGACAGAACGTGTCGTTAATAACATTCAGAATACGAAGTTTTCAATATTTATTGATGAAACATCTGATATTACTAACGAAAAATGGATGACTTTCCTTGTCCGATATGTTGACTCT
>JANQDE010000397.1:63755-79237 GCA_037157785.1 Cephalotes varians | reverse complement strand
CACTCAGAGAAGAACGAAGCGGGGCTCAAAGGAACTCAAACTTTATTTAAGGAATCTACAATTCTCGAAAACTTTCTCAGACACGTCAAAAACTCCGTTCCAAACAACTCACTCCGTCTTGTTACTCTCCATGACAACGAGGATTCGCGCGAATATAGAGCTATTCGCGCGAACGGAGAATTCACCGGGTGGCGCACGCAACAATATTTTATAAAAATTTTTGGTTTTTTGATTTGAGATAATTTCTACAAGTGCTACAGTGAAGACCGATAAGTAACCTTTTTTTAAAACGGTCACGTTACAACACGTATAAACAATTCCCATGACGTTATTATTCTTAAAAAAAATTTTTTTTTGTATTTTAAAACTCAATAAATAAGTGTCAAAAACCTTAAGTTGTTTATTTATTTCCTTCTATAAAAAAAAATTCAAGACACTCACCTTATTTTTTGGTCGCTTGATGAGAACCTCCCCTTAAACGCAATTTACACATCTGAATACAGCGATCATTATTTTATTGAGATAAATACAAGGAAATTTATTAGCATAACCGTGTTCTAACTTGGTATCCCCCTAAGCTTGTATCCGGGAGACTTACCGTCCTCCAGATGTTCTCGAGTCCAATGAGAATTAACGATAAATCGTAAAACGAATATTTCAATTTGGAAGTGTGTCTTCCCCAAAATTTTTCTTTCGGCCAGAACAAAAAGGTCAATATGGCCTACTATAATTTCTACTTGCAGGCCTTTGATTACTGGTTGCAACCCGTATTACTTGAAGCGATCTTACAGACCTTATTGCGACTTAATATTCAGCAGGGATTGCTATAGGATTAAGGTCTTACAACGACTTCCTTCAGATCAACCACATCCGTTATTAACGAACGTTGAGAACAGACTCTTGCGCAAGATTTATGATATAGAATCAAACATAGAATGCGAATTAATAGCATATGCCTTAGATAACATTGCATACGATGCATTACATGAAAAATAAACGTATGTTAAAGAGATATCTGATTTCTTTCTACTGTTCCCTCCTATTCAGCGGTTTCGAATTACAGTGCCGCGCTTGGCTTGTCGTAAAAATCATTAAATACATACTCTTTAAAATAAATATATAAAATATAAAATTTTTTTTAAAATAATTTATAAACAATTTTAAAAATGTTAAGAATAGAAAAATATAACGTTGTTAGAGAGAAGAAGAAGGAGATGAGAGCTACAGTCTTAGGGCAGCCCGTGGAAGGAGATGCAGTGGCAGCCGCTGCGACTGGACGCGTTCCTAGGTGGCGGATAAGGGAACGCCCACTAGATATGGTGAGTAGCTGCGAATAACCCTTCGGGGGAATAAGCAGCCGCAGACCAATGGTCTAAGGGAAGGAAAACTCTGACAGAAAACCCAGGGAACAAACTAGCGTATGTTTTTTGTCATGGAAACTAAGAAATTGTTGACCGGAAGTTTGAAGGCTCGGCAGAGGGGAGGATATTGTCCTAGTTCCCTCCAGTCAGAGGAACTATTAGTTCCCAAATCATATAATGGGCAGACCCCCCCTCCCCCCCCCCAGGTGTCCACGGCGAGCATCTGGACGGGCTATCATCGAGGAAGGATCATCACTTCTTGAATCATTTCCGGAGTTGAAGTTCGTATCAAAGGAGAGGCTGCCGTCTTACAGCAACGCGCCGCGCCCGCTCGAGCTGGGCAAATTCATCTTGCTACGCGAGCAGTGGGCCATCGGCGTCGTGCGTGATATGACCCACTGCGTCACCGACCCGAGCGGCGAGCCAATGGAGCGACGTATCTTTCGGAATTGGCTTTCAGGCCTTCGCCCTGGCGTCAAGCAATTCCTCCTGTGCAAAAACCTCGCCGGCCGCTTTGAGCGTATCACACTGGAGCGCGAGGAATGGCAAAGAACTTGTGATAAGGTGAAGAAATTTTTGGTTGAAGAAGAATCGGACTACTCGGGGGATGTCACTTATCCTTCCCCCGCCGAAGGAATGGCCCGGCATTGCAATCCTTTGCCTGTTCCTCCCTCGTATGCAGGCTTACGCGGAGGCGACAACGATTACGACGCTCGGATTCGACCCGTCGCACAGTGGGCCAAAATCTCGAAAAGATGGCCAAAATATGAAAGCATTTTTTTATTTGCATGAAATATCCTGGGGTTTTTGAGGCTGCTGATTACGAATCTAAAGTCGAAATTGCAAAAAACAAAATGGCGGATTCAATATGACGGATACATGTGTTTTAAATATGTTAAATGTAGTTGAAATTTGATATCCAGGGGTTTTTGAGGTCGCTGATTACGAATCTGAAATCGAAATTGCAAAAAACAAAATAGCGGATTCAATATAGCGGATACATGTGTTTTAAATATGTTGAATGTAATCGAAATTTGATAGGTTGAGGTTTACGAGATCGGTAATAAAGAAAAGAAATAAAATATATATTTCGCACACAATATAAACACATTTTTATTTTATAAACAAAAATCCAATTCAGTATCAGAATCGCAATGAATATCAGACTCAGTGTCGGTTCCTGAAGATCCACTATCGAAACTAGTATATCTCTCATCCATAATTGCACCAGAAACTAGGTTCTAATAATTCTATGGCTTCTGGCAATAATGATTTCAGTGGTTTTTGTGGTAATTTCCTTATACTAGAAATATATGAATCCGATGTGATCATCAACCGATTGAAAATGTCTTGCATTGTATTTTCTCTTAAGCATTTTCGCGAGAAATCTTCACGAAATCTTTTAATATCTTTATTTCGTTCTTCTTGAGCTTCCTCAGAGAACTGCCCTATTGGTAACAAAGCAGAAGCTATAATTCCTGGCCTATGAATTAATAGTTTATGTACTGAAGTCGGCATGTAATAGCATGGATATAATTCTACAAATTCCCTCGCAGTTTCTAAAGCATATGCTCGAAAATTATCATATTTAGTATTATGACCACTTGAAATTGCTTGCAGAATGACATGAAACCGATTGATTAACGATTCAGAGACGCCTGTAATTGTAGCTGATATACTCGCGTTTTCAAAGATGCTGTGTTTCCATAGTTAGTGCTTTCGTAACCAGGCTTTGGGCGATCAATTAGTCCTAACTGTAAACGGAATCCTTTTTGAATAATTCTTTTGCAGTCTTCCATAATCTTTTTCTCCTCTTCAGTACGTGCTTGCCATTTCTTAATTTTGAGTCTATATAATAAATGCAAGCAGCATTCAAAGAGACGTATCCAGGCGTGCAATGATGAAATTCCAAATCGCAGATTAGTTTCAGTAATCTCTTTCTGCAAAATATCATTTATGTTGTTGAAATCCTTGGATGTAGCTCCACACAAATAACAACGTAAAGTAAATTTCGTATCTGTCACCGCATTGCAAACTTTATTGTCTATCATCGTAAACATTAACTTGTATTTTACGCAAATCTCCATTCCATGTATTTATGTTATGAAAGGAACAAGCAATTCCACCTGTTGTTCAATGTCATTGACTTCACTGATTGTCGACTCAACATTTTCATGCAGAAACTATAGTTTATCGATTTATAAAAACGAGGAGATGATGGTCTAGGATTCTTCCAGGCAACAATTTCATTATTTGAATCATTACTGTCCTTACACACGAGCAGTAATGGTACAAGTGAAGTGAAAAATTTTCATCTGATTTGCCATCTTCCGTAAACTTCTGCTTGTAAATACTTTGAACTCCCGTCAACCCCACTTACAAATAAGATGCATATTTTTTACATTTTCTACAGACAAAGTATCCAAAACGTCCCTTTGAAGAAATACGTTCTACTGTATGATCTAATAAAGCCTGCAATATAACTTCCGCACGACTTTCTGTGATTGTAATGTTAGTGCGTGGTGGATAACAACGTTTTTTTGCTTTTAACACATTATTATAAGATGGATACAATTTGCAATTGTTTTCTTTAGCTACTTTTCTTATTCCTTGATAGATACGTTTCGATAACTTATATTCGACTAAAACCGAAAGTGCTGCATCGTCAGACAATATTTTTTCAACTTCTGGTGTAAATGCTGTTCTATATTTAAACGCTTTTGTTGTTCTATATTTAAACGCTCTAGTCGACGTTACATCCTTAATTTTTGAAGCGTCTAATTGTCCTGACGAACGAAGATTCATTTGGGTAGCATATGCCAGTTCCTCAATGGTATTGGATTTGCGAAGTTCTGCAGTTTTTCTACGTTTAGATCGTTCATTTAGCGCAGAAAATGCTAATGATGGACGACCTGTCTGCGTTGATTGTGTTGAAACTTCGTCGTCATAAATTATAATTCTAATTAAATCAGATAACCAATCATTATATTTTTCCTTAAATCCATTCTGTTGCTGCTTTGCCACATTGTTTTGAGTGTGTGGAAAAACTTAACGAGGATAGGCTTTATATCTTCATGTATGAGAATATTGCGGCTCATTTCTTCTGTCAATGCAGCTTCCAAAATTTCGATTTGCTTAGATAAGCCCGACTTCATATGGTTCCGCATCATCATAAATAATTTTTCTTTAGTGCATGTAATTACGTTTCTATCTGATCCTGCAATGAAAGTATGTATACAAATTACTTGACTCGGTGTACTTTACTATTACTTTAATATTATTCGTTGTACGCACAGTATAGTTTCAATTTAATATAAATTTTAAGACAATAAAGAAGCATTCGTTGGAAACGCTAGATAAGGAAAGATTAAAATGACTTAAAAACACTAAAATTAAATTCAATGTGGATTTGAACTTGTACACAAATACAGAAATTGTTACGTGCCGCAAAAACTGCTACTGCAATATTACAGTATTGTCGAAAACTTGCTGAATACAATATTATTTTTCGATCATGCTAAAATGAATCATAAAAACGTATATATTATTTTAAAGTTCTTATAATTAGATCGGTAAAATAGTATCTTCATCGCTGCAAAATAATTTTTTTCTTACTTATAATATTTTGAAAAAGTTCTATTTGTCCATTTTTAACAGTAGCAAAATTTTGGAAATATTCATTTTAATAATAATTATTGTAATAATTATTAAATATTAAATAATTATTTTAACAATTATTAAAATAATTATTTTAATAATTGTTAAAATAATTATAATTAACCCTTAACCTGCACCCTGGGGTATCTGACACCCCAGAAAAATTTCGTTTTTTTTTTCTCAAAGTAGTACATCTCGCGAGTAGAGTATTGAATTTTTATTGAAAAATATGTAAATTTGACTGGGATATGATTTTTTAAGTAATAGCCGTTTTTTCATGAAACTTAATTTCAAGAATTAAAATTCATCATTCGGACCAATCATATTTCATTTTTGATGGTTTCGAGTATTTACAGTTTTTTTTTAAGTCTCTAGGTATTATACTTTTCTGGCAATGAACATTCAAAACGCTCGGGGAGGGGAGGGTGTTTAACACCCCATGTGCAGGTTAAGTTATTCTACGGAAGTGTGCAGGTTAAGGGTTAATTAATTAATTTTTTTTAAGTGATCATTTTATTATTTTTATTTGAAAAAATTGGCAATATATTATAATTTTTTACAATTTTTTAAATATTTTTTATGCATTCGTAGAATTTTTTGTTCCAACGTTATAGCATTTTTTAAATTCAGCCATTAATCATATGAAAGTCAAAAGTAATTTTTATTTAACTTTTCAACAATACTGTACCTGACTCTTTTATCTAAGATATTTCTTTACAGTACTGTACGATCGTATAATAACAAAAGATCCACAGACAGAACGTAATAATAACAAAAGATCCACAGACAGAACGTAATAATAACAAAAGATCCTCAGACTATCTGAATGTCGCGGCATAATCTGTTTATTTTAGGTCGCTAGCGATCGATACCGAAACAGCGCAGAGCGCTCGTACAGAAAATTGTCACAAAACCAGATATGGGCAGCTAAATTTTTTTTTATTCGAAAGAAAGAAATATAAGCTAAAAGATGGTTCTAGTAACATCTCGGAATGAGGTGGAATACATAACTATTTGGCTACTTGAAAATTTAATTCTTTCAAAATATATAATTTCTTACTTAAATTCAACTTAAAATCTACTATATATAACACATATAAAAAGATTTTGTTATTATCATCTTTTATTATACTTACCTCCAGGAATAGAATACATTTTGCAGAATTGAATTTGCGCACTTCGTTTTCGAAATAAACGCACAAGACTATAAATATAAAATATTCGTTATTCTTAACGGTCACGTCTGTTCCGTACGAAGGGCAACTTTGAATTGACCTGAAATTTCAGGTATAGGAGATATAATTCTAGGGCAACAATTCTTGGCAACATTTAATAGGGAATTTAGTTCTCTTTTAGAAAATGTAATAATATTCTCGAAAATTCGAAATTCTTTTTTTTGCTTTTGGCCAGTTTTTCGGGACTTTGGCCCACTGTGCGTCGTCGTGTCCGTCGAAAAATTGGACTGCCCGATGAGAATCTCTCGGATGACCAGCGAAGACGATGGATGTGGATGTCGAGGGCAGGAATGGGGCCCAATCGCCATTGTCTGACGAGCTGAGCGACCTCGCATCCCCTACCCCATGGTCAAGAGGCGAGTCCTTCGAAGCCAAGACTTACCAGGCCCCTAAAAAGGGCCCAGAGTAGGCCACGTAAGAATGGGTCGGGTCCATTCAAGGATCTTTCTTCGACCCATTCGGAGATAATGGCAAGGGCATTGGAGGGAGAACTGCCTCCCGTTTACGATCGGGCAGAGTTAATCTTCGTGTTTGATCTGCTTTCTAGCGTCGCTGGCATCGCTGGCCGATCTCCCGGATAAGCTGGAATGGTGGAGCGGCTCCTCGGACGAGAAGACCACTAATTCCCTCTGCCGTCAGGATAAGGAGGCGGTCTCACGCCAAAGAAGGCGAATTCAACACGCAGAGGAAGCCTTTGCTATTGGCTCCTTCGCGAAGATTAGAGCTCTGGCCATGGAGGCGCTCGAAGACATCGAAGGGGCCAGAGCTAGATGCAACAATATCAGAGGCGTCGAGAGCGGTGACATTCGAGTGAGTGTCCGCATCGTGAGGCATGTGTAACTGGCCAACTCACCTCGCGATTTGGTGCGGATCAAGCCACGGTCAGCTTTCCGCCTTTGAAGCGCAAATTCTCGCTTTGAGGGAGGAGAACGAATCCCCCAGGCAGGATTTGCAGGTACAACAAAGTGCTCGCCGCTATTTGAGAGGACGGGTCACTCCGGCGGAGATCTCTAGGAAGACTTCCTCTACAAGCGTTCCCCTGCAAGGAGAAACTAAAAGGAAGTTAGGGAAACGGGTGAGGTCCCCCATCTTCAATTGTGAAGATGCGAGTCGGTTCCCCCTCTCTGAAGAAGAACCGAACAGGGACAGGCGGCCTTCGCGGTCGCTGTCCTCCCTGTCCCGGTTTGCTGCGGCGAACCCCCATGTTACGGGGTTCTTAGTGTCCATTCCCTTCGAGGAGTGGAACGTCGCCTTGCCGCCCTCGAGGAGAGGCTCCCGGCGAATTCCGCCGACTCAGTCCGGGTTACCAGCTGGGACGTTGCTCCCCAAGAGAGCAAAGTAAGAGAAGAAAAAGAAGGAGAAAGCGGGAGACTTTCCTCCCCCCCAATAACCATCCAGTAAGAGCCAGGAAATGGTGCCCGCCGTCCTCAAAAGAAATAAAAAGCTCGCGATTTCCGCCGCCGTCAAACGGCGGGATCTACTGCAAGCCCCCTTGGCGCCAGCAACGACAAGCGACTCTGAATATCGTTGAGCGGCACCGAAGAAGAAGGAAGATCAAGAGAGGAGGATCAACGAGGGCAGTTGATCTCGCCTTACAAATCCCTCCCTTTAAATCGAAGGAGGACAAAGCCGAGGACAGCAGCCCGCGTTCTGCCTCCTTGCATTTATGTAATTCTGTTTGTCTAGAACAACCGTGATGTTTTTACTGGAGCTGACAAGGAGTCATGACAGTCTGGTCTATAACAACAGACATGTTAAGAACAGCTTTGAGTTGTATAGAGTTCTTTCAAACACGAAGATTAATAGTAACGACGTGCTAATATCTTTAGACATGATATCGCTTTTTACCAACATTCCTCTTGATCTTGCAGTACAAAGCATCACAAAAAAATAGGCGCATATTGAAAAAAACACATGCATCCTATTCGATGAGTTTATATCGACCATCAGTTTCATCTTAACTTCCACTTATTTGACCTTTGATACTAACATCTATAAACAAACGTTCGGTACTCCAATGGGCTCCTCATTGTCTCCTATTATTGCTAACATTGTACTGCAAAATCTAGAGAAAAAAGCGTTGAATATTATCGGTCTGGATTTATCGTTTTATACAGATACGTGGTCGTTTTGGCAGCAACTTCGGAATATACGCACATATTAAATACTTTCAATAGTACACACGACCAGTTGAAATTCATTGAATACGAAAAAAACCGTTCGTTGAGCTTTTTGGATCTTTTGCTGGAAGTTGTAGATGACAGGATCATTATTGATTGGTATCACAAAAATTCTTTCTCAGGCTTATCATATTTTCCAGTCACCCATCTTACCATAAAATTGGAACGATTTACAGTTTAGTGGACAGAGCGATAAAAATAAATGAACAATGAAAATAAATGAACAATAAAAATAAAAAGAAATGAAGATATTCGATTATCTATTGTTGTCAGCGGCTGGCGTGTAATTTCGGTTTCCATAACTAAAAAGAAATAAAAAATTAATCATATTTTTAAATTATATTAATATTTATAATAATTATGTTTAATGAAATCATTTATATTACTTTTTTTTTTGCTGGCCTCTTCTTGATCTTCTACTGTAATAACAATAAGCAGAAGAAAGTTGAAAGAGGAGTTCCAAAATCGTTGCTTGCGAATTCCTGCCGCTGTAACTCTCGGATTTCGATTTGTACAATTAATAATAGAAATAATTAATAAATTGTAAATAAATAAGTATATGGAAATAATTATTAAATATAATTATAAACTATCATTTTTAATTTATTTTTTACACACACACACATACACACGCATACGCGCATATGTGCACAATACATGTAATGTGTGCATGCACGCGCGCGTGCGCGCGTGTGTATGTGTGTGTGTATTCTTAATAAACTTAATATTATAAAAATTACTTGATTAAAATATTACTTGGAGTATCGTAAGGTAGTTTTTTTCTGCATCAACGGAGTTAATAGCAGCAGAATGGCAGAACGATCGATAGCAGGGCGTACGGCAGCAGGGCAATCAGCGGTAGGGCGTCCGGCGGCAGAGCGTCCAGCGGCAAGGCACTCGACTGCAGGACGTCCTACCGCCGATTGCCCTGCTGCCGTACGCCCTGCTATCGATCGTTCTGCCATTCTGCTGCTATTGACTCCACTGATACAGACGAAAAAAAACTAACTTACAATACTCGATCAATAGCAGGGCGTCCGACAGCAGGACGATCGGCAGTAGAACGATCAAGCAGAGTGTTCAGCGGCAGAGCGTCTGGCAGCAGGTCGACCGGCGGCAGAGTGTCCAGCAGCATGACGATCGTCGTCATGATGATCGAGCAGGGCCATTGGCGACAAGACTATTTTTCTCTTGCGTGAAAATATTTAAAAAGTACTCTTCATCCAGTTCCATCTAAAATTTTATTAAACAATTCAGTAACATTGTGATGGTTCAATAGAAATATCATAACAATAATAATTATAATAAAATATTAAAAACTTACATTTTGTTCGTCATTATTTGTGCTTTGATTCATTTTTGTGCATTTCTGCTCGCGGTGAGCGTCAATACTCGTGTTATTTGGTTCCTGCATACAGGACGCGGCAAAGCGGCGGTTTTAAACTTTTCTAAAATTTTAATTATCTTTGAAAGCAAGACGGTGATTAGCTATCGCGTTGCCATATTGCCGCGTCCTGTGTGCCGGAGCCAATTCTTTTTCAATTTAGGATTTAACCACAAAGATTATCGTTTTCAATAAAGCCATAAATTGACGCACAATGATTGACGTAAATGTATATCATATACGACATTTATATCGATCTTTATGCGACTTTGTTAGAAACACTTACGATAATCTTTCTGTTTTCACTGTAACTTTTTGTTCTCGGATCTCGACACAATTTAAGTATCTTTGTTTTGTTTCTCGATTGACTGTTGACAATCGATAATTTATGTAGTTTGAAAGTTTAAATAAAAGTTCCCGTGAATTTAAAACATTAACAGGTGTCAAATTGGCTAATGGGGAACAGCGCGGTTAACAGTGCGCACGATTAATAAAAATAAACTAACAAAGATTGTTAAATATACATATAATTTCGAAACGTTTCGGCTATCTTTATAGCCTTCTTCAGTCCATAAATTGTACAGGCGATCAGAAAGTCACATGGGTATGCTGCACTAACTTAAAGCCAGTCCCACCAGTCTTCCTCGAGTGGATCATTGCATAAGTCAAAGGATCCTTAAAGACATCTTAAAATCGAAAAAGTCCTTCAATAAATCAGCAAGAAAAATCAAGCAATGAACCCCAAGACCAAGAGCGGGTAGACTTACCTTCAGTCAAATAAGAACTTTTTTTTAAAAAACAGTAACAACTTCAAAAGATCACTTGGCAGATAAACATTAGAACTAACAACTACACACTAACGAAGTCTGTTGAATTTTTTTAAAATTTCGTAACCAACCGTTACTAGCTCGGAAGTTGTGGTGTACATTCATCTTTGCATCTAATTGCAAGGCTTTTTCGCAAATAATAGGTCCACTGAGAGGAGTGCCGAGAGCACGTTGTTGTGAAAACCACAAATACACTGCAGATTCTAAAACACTGTTTTCCRCAGTTGACAYARTCTTCTTGCTTTCATTTTGCCCGTTAATCGCTAATTTCTCGTGATATTGTATTATATCACACTCGCTCTTCTTTATATTACTTATCGTCGACTTTGCCACTTTATATTCCTTTGATAAAGAARTAGCACTCTCACCAGTTTTCAATCTTTTTAATATATTGTTTTTATCGTGAAGACTAAGTACAGTTCGTTTTTTACGGTTTGAATCCATGTTTGTCGTGAGATACGTCGTAATTTTGAATAGAAGAGACGTGTTTCGCAAAACACGTTAATGTTTATATGTATTTGACATTGCGCGACGCTCGGCGATCAACAACTGAGCGTCGCAGGTCGCCCCACTCCTGATCTCTAGCTGAACTCCTATTATCTGAACTACCAGCAGATGTTCAGATAATAAGAGCTCAGCTAGAGTTCAGTTAATCAGGCATTGTACAAAAATCCGTTTATATAACTGGAGTACATATAAACGGAGTTTCACTGTAATCAATTTTTTCTTTTGAGTTAGAACTTAACTTTAGCGTTTACCATATCTGAAAGACGGTATTGCAATAATCTCTCCTAATGCTTCCAAGTATTTATACCATCACGTTGATTATACCCTGTGCGTGCCTGTTGCGTGCGTGCGTGCGTGCGTGCATGAGTAAAGGGAGAGAAAGATTTTATATAAATATACAGAGCATTTCATACCGTTACATCCGTTAATGATAGATTCGTAAAAACATTTCGACAATCTTAATACTTTATATATACTATCTTAATGTATATAAAGTGACATTGTATTATGTATAATGTTACAAATATTTGAAAGCGTCTTTGATTCATCAATTTGCAGAATTCATTCTTTTCATTGGTCAGTCTAATATTACAAGACATATACACAGTGGGCCATTTTACGAAATCTACCCAAATTTCTCCGTTAAGAAGGCATATACAGAAAAATAGTTCAGACAAAACTTGTTCAGGACAATGGGAGTCATCTTTCTAATTTAATGAATTTGATCTTGAGATCAATTTTCAAGGTTATTTGGAGGTCAGAGTTATTTTTTAAAATGGGACCACCTACTTTTGACATCGGATTCGAAGAGAGCGGGAAATTTTACGTTGGATTAACCCTGATCTACAATAGACGTAAGAAGCCTTAAACCGCAATGAATTGACCAATCATAGTCCATTATTCTTTTCAAATTCGAGCACTCAAAGGCTCACTACTTGTCCATATCGTTATTCGAGTTAAATAAACAATTGGAATATATTTAAAAAAGAGTCTTGTCCTGGTGTGTATAACTATGTAATTTATCTATAAATTAAATTCAACAGCGATATCATTATCTAATTGTTATATTAAGTTATAATTTAAATATGTTTAAAATAAAGAAGTATTTGATTTATTATTTAATAACAAATTCAGAGAAAGCATTTAATCGATATTGTCGTCCAATTTATTAAATATTGAGTTATGTATGTATACAATGAAATGCATAGGATAGGAATAGGAAATAAACGAAACTTGAGCATTGCATGCTATCTCGCTCTTTCGCTTTTTTGTTTTCGACCTCTCTCTTTCCCTTCTTTGCTTTTTTCTTTCTCGCTCTTTCACTTTCTTGCTCACTCTTTCGTTCTCTCCCTCGCTTTTTCGCTCTCTCGCTCTCTCTCTCTTCCTACTTGTAAGCGGAGACGATAGCGCCTCTTACGTCAGAAGTTGCAACCGTACATAACACGAAAAGTGATGACATTAATAATAATAAAAACGACGTTGCTTAAAAGCAAATTTATATAATTGAAACTTTACATCAAAGTATCTCCGTTTATAGAGCACATAGAGAGAAAATAAGAACACTTTTATTATATAATTCAAATCCAAGCTTTCGATTGCATCTATTCAAAACTGTTGGTTTATCGACAGCACTCGATTGTTCATGCGTACTCGATTATAGCTCGAACGTTAGCTAGCGAGCATTATCGGTCGGATCGATTGTTGCGCGGCGTGCGTGCATACTATGTTTTTATTTATTCTCTTCTATGTATATCTAAGCGAATAAAGAACCTAATAGTAGTCTGCTATCAAGCAGATAGTCAACATCTTTTGTTAAGTCCGTTTCACTTTGAAATAATCCATTAGGTTATTGGCCCAGGATACCTTATACCGATCGGGCACGAATCATAAGTGATCAAATCAAGACAAACGCACTATCGGCGAGCGATTCGTGGCATAATTCTCTCACGTAAAACGCAACAACGAAGATGGCGGCGCTTAAGTTTGAGTTGGACGGACTGTCGAATAAGTTCTACGGCAATAATTATCGTCTGTGGAAGTATCAACTGCTAAATCTACTCGAAACGCATGGACTTCTTGACGGCACGACAGTCAGGCCGACGACTGAAATGGACAAAATTCTCGTGTGGCGTCAGACAAACGCGAAGGCGAAAGCCGTGATCACGAATTCGCTTGATTACGTGCAGCTCGAATTTGTCGTTGAGAAACCGCGAAACAGATGTTAGAGCTCAATGCACTGCACGACACGAAAACGAAGGCAAACAAAGTAAGTCTCTTGCAAGAATTTTACGCCCTTCGCATGTCGTCGCAAGAAACGGTCACGCAGTTCATTTCGCGAGTTGAAAGTCATGTGCGGCAATTAATGGATGCGAAGAAGACGATCGGCGATGATGAGAGGATCGCGGTCATGTTGTCGGGATTGCCGTCCAGATTCAATACAGTGATCACAATGTTCAAGTCGAGAACCAACGATAAGCGCACAGTGACGCAATTGCAGCGTGATCTGATCGACGTCGAGCAACTAATGCAAAAGACCGAGGGAACGGTCGCACTCGCCGCGACTGTGATGAATACCGTGGGGAAGAATTCTAAGCCGGATGGGAAACCGAAGCAGAAGAAGAAGTTCCGGTGTTACGCGTGCGTAAGATGAGCACGCATTACGCTCGCGATTGTCGAGCGCGTAGTGATAACGAGAAGACAAAACATGATCGACATCGCGATACAAACGAGGAAGCAAAGACATACACGGCTGTTGTCACTCAGGAAATTGAATCAATTATGCAAGACGACGTGACAAACGTGTGACCGCTGACAGCGGCTGTAACGCTCACGTCACGAGTCGGCGAGACTGGCTCGTTGATTTCAAGAAAGAAACGGGTGCAACGTTGACTGTCGGAGGTGGTCGTCGACTTCCGGTCCTCGGTAGGGGTCGCGTTAACATTTCGGCGTACGCGAACGGCGAATGGATCGCGACGAAGATTCGCGAAGTGCTATATGTTCCCGAATTCAGACATAATTTGCTCTCGGTCAATAAGTGTGTCAATAATGCGACAAGAAGTACACGGAAACGCGTTCAAGTTTTACGATGAGACAAAGGATTGGAGAAGGACGTCGTCAAGACGATGGCTTACCGGATACTGTTTCGAGTGAATCCGACGGCAACGGCGAACATAGCGATGAAAGCATCGCTTAAGATGGTTCTCGAGCGTCTAGGACACGTGAATTTGAAGTCGTTGCGAGACATGGTCAAGCAAGGTCACGTCGAGGACATCGAACTAAAAGACACAAATGATTTCTTTTGTCGGGGTTGTGCGTATAGTAAGGCACACAAGTTGCCGTTCAAGTCAACCGATAGAGCGGGCGCGTCGGCTCCGGGGGAGCACGTGGGCGCAGATTTATGCACGATGGACACAAGTCCATTGACGGCAACAAATATTTCGCGTTGTTCAAATGTAGTGCGACCGGCTATCGATATGTGTATGTCATTTAAAACAAATGCGAGACACTAGAAAAGTTCATCGAGTTCGCAAAGATACTATCAAATAAGTACGGTCGTCGAATCAAGACATTTCGCAGCGATGGGGGCGGAGATTTCTTGTCCAAAGAATTCACAGGTTATCTGAAGTATCATTGCATGGACCGTGAAGAGGCAAAGTAGCACTCTCAACCTGCGAGTCGAAGTACATAGCAGCGTGTGACTCGGGAAGCAATTTGGTTGCGTCGATACTTAAGGATTGTAGGAAAAACTAAAGTAGTTTTATTTTAAATATAGTTTATTATACTTATTTTATTTTACACATATCTTCTTCAACTGTCTCTATTATCCTTCACTGCTAGATACACATATGAGACATTCCACGTCAAAAAAATCAAAGTTGCATCGCATGTCTCGGATTTCTATCAAAGTTGGTTTAGTCATAGTCTTTGGTTAGTACTACACAGTGTAAAATAATTTTTCGAAATTTCGAAAATTTTGGAAGTTACGGCATGTTGAACTTTTGACTTACTTTTTTTTTAAATCTCTATCGAAGATAGTTTTTAACCGATTTGAATAATTTTTACAGGATAACCGTATAAAAAAGCATATTTTAAGATGAACTATAGAACAATGAAAAATTATGAAAAATTCAACAAAAAAATATTAAAAAATGTTTTTTTTTTCCTTTTTTGATCTAGTGCGCACTCTCCGGTCAGAATCGCACAATATTAGTCTTAATCCTTATAATCTCCCCTGCATTTCAAAAAAAAATAATTGATGGAGTGTCTTCTGGTTCCCGAGATATCGAATTTTTAAGGTCGCTTCGTTTCGTGCGTCCGCTTTTGACCTAGTA
>JANQDE010000397.1:52326-63415 GCA_037157785.1 Cephalotes varians | reverse complement strand
TAAGTGACTTTCATACTCTTGTGTGTTATAAAAGAAGAAGTTTATTTTAGGCATGGCAATCGTAGCCCAATCATATAAGRCACGTGGGGTCATGATTTGATTATCATGTGGACGTCATAAGCTGGCACGAGCAGCTAAACGCTTCACCGTTCCTCCTATTCCATCACACGGACTTCTACTCCATGTGACGTGGCAAAGAAATGCCATTCGGCATCAATACCAAAGTCGTCCAAGTGATAGGCGAGATTAAGAAAATTAGATTTGTTTTTATACTGAGAAGCAGCTCCGTCCGTGAAATACATTATCTTCTGAATATSAGAATATTTGTTTTGCAGATCRTGAATTAACTTTTTTATATACAGATGAACTGCGGTTGCGTCATGATGAAGACTTTCCGAAATAACAACAAAACTGTCGACGAGTAATTTATCGTTTTCTTTATGATAAACGACGAAAGGATGGATCGTTGCTTGATCATTACACCAGTGGAAGYTTTGGACAGCATCCTGAACCACAAACGAGTAGTTTTCGGCAAAGTCGCACAGCACGATAAATACTCCAGATTCACAGAAAGCTTTGCAATCAGATAGAAATTTGCTCTGGGATTTTGCTATAAAGTTATGTTTTAAAAGACGTTTTAAGTAATCTATAAATTTCTGTAAAAATTCRTCGCTTGGATCAACATGTGTTTCCAGCAAAGATCGGTCAGTCAATGTCCAACTTTTGTACGTGATTTGCTCTATACAATTTTTATCAAAAAGTTTTTCTAATTYTTCAGCTATTTTTTCGATGCCAARGCAGTTCTGACACTCAAGGAAATAGCAAGCAGATGTGGGAGAATCACACACAATTTTAGATATAATTGTTTTATATGATCGAAGATATATTAAGTGAGCCTCATCAGCAGTGAGTTCTGTTAAGTGAGCTCCAATTATCATTAGCTTAAAATTTTGATGAATTGTACACACACATACTGAATGAGTAYMATTTCTACCTGCCAAAACGCATTCCTTCGGCCTAAGATCAGCGAACTTAGAGAAACCGATTTTATGACCAGGATGTTTTTCTTTAAAAGCTATGTAYAGTTCTTTTAGATTCCCCAATATCAAACGCTTTTGGGCATGGACGCGTAATCCATCTCTTTTTACGGAAATATAGTCTTTTATCCCTGGCATTTCTCTGCTGAATTCATTGTCATAGTAAAACTMACGTACAAAATTTTCGGTTTCAATAGAARGTTTYTTTCCTAGTTTTMGATCAGGAGACGAACCAATACCGTCTTTCTCATGGATGAATTTTGCTTTTCGAGCTATGGCATACGAAACATTAAATTCTATTTCTAATTTGCGAACACCCCAGCTTTTTGGCAGCATAGTCAAATATCTGACTTTCTCTGACGCTCTCTTTGATTGATTTATTTTTTCTTTAAGTTTATCCACGAGATCCTGTAAATCGCTCTTACTATTATCTTCAACATCTTCGAAAACATTCTGTAGCTGAGAATTTAAGGCCCCCTTTATTTCGTCATTTTTGAGCTGCATTTGTGCGACGATCGACATGCTTGATTGGCGAAACTTCTAATAATTCCAGAATTCGATTAAGCCGGCATATTGTTTCTTGATCTCCCATGCCAGAGTCGTTATCACTTTCAGCAGTGTCAGCTAAGTTTAAAGAAATTGAGTCGTCAACAGCTCGTCATCATCGAGTTGCTCTAAATTAGGAACGCAAACTTCAACATTGACAGTTGAAAGATTCTCACTGCTCTTTTTGGGTAATTGAAGACGACAAGTATTGCAAATATAATCATTTAGCGGAAGTCTGGAGCTCATAGTTGTGTCATTACGGATAGCTTCCGTTATTCTACGAAACTTCCTCATTAAATCCGATTTTCTCGTAAAAGAATGTTTTTTCTTGCGGAAGGAATTGCAACAGCTTACAGAACGATGAGAACGATCCATATTTTATATATATATATATATATATATATATATATATATATATATATATATATATATATATATATATATATATATATATATATATATATATATATATATATATATATATATATATATATATAGTATCTTCTAATCGTAAATTCAGAAAATACAATTAATTGAAAACCAAATATAATAAAAGAACCGTCAACAGAATTCAATAGTCATTAATTTCAATTTAAAATATTCAAAATTAATAACAAAATCTAGTGCAAAGTCGTCAAAATCAAGGCGAGCACAGAGCTGTTAGCAAAGAGCGATGCGCAGTAATAGAATATAGCGAAACGCGCGAAGACGTGAAAGGACAAGCAAAGACGTCGCGAGGCACGTCGTATGCGTGAAGACGCGAGGTAAGCATGCGCGAAGACGCCGCGAGGGACGGACGCACGAAATGAGGCGACCTTAAAAATTCGATATCTCGGGAACCAGAAGACACTCCATCAATTATTTTTTTTTTGAAATGCAGGGGAGATTATAAGGATTAAGACTAATATTCTGCGATTCTGACCGGAGAGTGCGCACTAGGTCAAAAAAGGAAAAAAAAACATTTTTTAATATTTTTTTGTTGAATTTTTCATAATTTTTAATTGTTTTATAGTTCATCTTAAAGTATGCTTTTTTATACGGTTATCCTGTAAAATTTATTCAAATCGGTTAAAAACTGTCTTCGATAGAGATATTTAAAAAAAAAGTAAGTCAAAAGTTCAACATGCCGTAACTTCCAAAATTTTCGAAATTTCGAAAAATTATTTTACACTGTGGTAGTACTAACCAAAGACTATGACTAAACCAACCTTGATAGAAATCCGAGACATGCGATGCAACTTTGATTTTTTTGACGTGGAATGTCTCATATACTACTCTTCTTTGTTTTACTTCGATCGATCTGCCCTCTCTAACTATCACATCAACGTCTCGAGTCTGCCAGATGGCGACATGTCCAAACTCCAAAATACAAAATACAAATGTATACACATCTAATACGCCTCCATATATTTGTGTTCTTACAAGTATATATATATTTTCTATATATATTCTATAATTCGTAACATCTTCCTGAACTTAATAAGTTTTTGTTTATCTAATGCTTTGGTTAAAATGTCCGCTACATTATTTTCAGTCTCTATTTTTATAATATCAATAGTCTTACTTTCGTAATTTTCATGAACATAATGGTATTGTACTTCAATATGTTTCGAATTCTTTGTAAAATTACCATTCTTTGCTATAATTAAAGCCCCAGTATTATCCTCGTAAACTTTAGTTGGTTCTCTTAGATTTACATTAAATGACTTGAGTATTCCGCGGATTACATTTATTTCAGACACTGCTTCTGACAACGCTACATACTCTGCAGAAGTTGAGGATTTTGTTACTGTATTTTGTTTTTTTATTTTCCAAAATATAACATTTCTAAACATTCGGATGATAAATCCCGTTGTGGACTTTCTATCAATGACATCTCCAGCCCAGTCAGCATCAACACAACAATCCAGAACTTCTGCATTGAGATTCTTAGTATATTTTAGTTTTAAATTTTTTTGTCATGTACAGATACTTCAGTATTCTAATCGCATACTTAAAGTGTGTCTCATTGTAACAATTTTGAAATCTACTTAGATAGTTTACGCTATAAGCTATATTAGGTCTTGTTCCTGAAGCAATATAAAGAAGTGCTCCGATTAAGTTTCGATACATAACATTAGTGCTGATTTCTTTTGCAGGTTCCAATTTTAATTTAGTTTCCATCGGTGTAGCATATAATTTTGACTGTTCAATTTTATATTTTATAGCTAATGATTCTATATAATTTTCCTGACTTAAAGTTATTTCGTTCGAATTTAAATAATTATATTCAATGTTTATACCTACATAAGTTTTAACCTTACAAATCTTTCATTTTAAATTTTTTAGATAACTTAACTTTAAAATCAGAAATTTTTCTTTTATCTTTACAACATATTAATAAGTCATCAACAAAAAATAAAATAAAAAATAATTCATTTTTCTCAGCTTTCAAATAAAGGCAGTAATCGTAGTTGCATCTACAAAAACCTAATTCTCTTACAAATTTATCAAAGCATTCATACCACGCACGTGGACTTTCCTTTAAACCATACAAAGCCTTACGTACGTTTATAAACCTTATTGTTCTCTTGATTAAAACCTACCGGTTGCTTGACATAAACTTCCGAAACTACTTTACCGTTTAAGAAAGCTCTCTACGTCCATTTGCTCCATTTCCAAACCCTCTTGACAACAATATGACAGTAATATTTTAAGTGTCTGCATCTTGAATACCGGTGAATATGTATTTTCCACCTCTTCCTTTTGTTGAAAGCCTCTTACAACAAGTCTCGCTTTGTAAATATCCTCAGTTTTTTTCGTATAGACCCATTTTACGTCAAGAACTTCTTTATCCGGTTTGCTCACCAAGCTCCACGTTTTATTTTCGTTTAAACTATTTCTTTCTTTCTTCATTGCTGCACTCCACTGTTCTGCTTCATTACTTAACATTGCCTCCTCATATGTATTTGGCACATTTACACTACAATAGTTAGCATAAGCATATTCATCCTGGTATCTAATAGGAGGTTTTGAGATTCTTGAAGTTCTTCTTAGTGTTGATCTTTTATTTTCGTCTTCTTTCTTGGTTTTAATCTTCTCGGTATCTTCTTCATCCATATCGCTTATTTCTTCTGGTTTATTATCTGGATCAGTTTCACGCTTTTCATCCTCTTCTTCTTCACTGTCTTTAAAACCAATACATTTAACACCTTTTTCTATGATATCTACGTGTCTAGCTACAATTATTTTGTTGTTTATTAAAACCCTGTAGCCAACTTCAGCGTATCCAAGTAGAACTCCCAATTCCACCTTTCTATCCCATCTTCGATTTCCTCTTTTCTTCAGGTATACGAACAAATACTTGGCTTCCGTATAATCGCAGGTTTCTTGCACATGGTTTCTTCTTGAAAAATATTTCAAAAGGAGTTTTTCTCTCTTTTGTGTTTACCAACGTTCTGTTTTTAAGATACGCGGCTGCCATTATGCACTCTGGCCAAAAACTTCTGCTGACTTTCGCTTCAGCCAGTAAACATCTAGCCATGTCCATAACTGATCTGTTAAACCGTTCAGCTGTACCGTTCAGCTCATGAACATATGAAGGACATGCGTTTATTTGAATACCCTTCTCTCTAGCAAGCTTATATATCTTCGAGTTTAGATACTCTTTGCCATTGTCGCATCTTAATCTTCTTATCTTCTTACCAGCTAGATTTTCTACCTCATTGATATACTCAAGAAAACAATCATATACTTGATCTTTTAACTTAATGCAATATACCTTTGATAATTTACTATAATCATCAACAAATGATATGAAATATTTCTCACCTCTGTAACCGACAGTTGTATGGGGTCCATTAAGATCAGTGTGAACGATTTCTAATATATCTTCGGCCCTCATTCTATTATTTTTGAAAGGTAAGTTGTGCATCTTATTCTCGATGCAGATTGCAAATTTCAGATATTCAGATCCTAGTTCCTTTGGTACACCATCCAGTAAACCATTCTTACATATTGTATCCAAATAATTAAAGGAGAAAAAAAAAAGGCTAATGAGAGTCCACGCTGTTGTTGTAGCGTCTAAGTAATATTTACAGTAATTTTATTGTAAAAATCCGTTGACGTTTCGGCTCTAGTTCGAGCCATCCTCAGCGGTAACACGAATGAAGAGACTCACGTTCTATGACCAACACGGCAAAACGAATTCCATCGGCTGACAGGCCGCAAGATGTTTCTGTAAGTGGCCATCATCAGTAGAATTCAAGTTGCAAAGAAATATAAAAATATGACAAACTTACCGTGTGAGTTCAATGAACGAGAGTTTACAAGGTCGCAATTTCTTCATGAATATAAAATTGATACAGTAATTATCAGTAAAAAGTCAATTACATAAAAGAATAAAGTGAAGCAGAGATAAAAATACGTTGAGACCGCACAACAGTTAAAGTTATAATGATAAAATATGAGAAGAAAGAGAGGTCACATAAATAAACAGGAATAAATAATGTAAATATAAATATGTATAAAGTAAAAATAAAACTAAAATGGTTTATCATAAACTACAGTTTACCAAGAATAGAAACCCAGGCATGGTGTAAGAACTCTGTGTCCGACTGTAAGTTTAGGCTGTTTTTTTTGTCTAGTGATGTGGAGCATTTCAGATATCAGTCTTTTTGACCAGTACCGTTCATTGTCTAGAATCTTGACGTTTCCCCAATCAAATTCGTGGTTGTTATTGAGTCTGTGGTCAGTTATGACTGAACGTGTATTAGTAGATTTCCTTATATGATTTTTATGTTCTTTCATTCTAGTCACTATTTTTCTGCCCGTCTGTCCCATATAAGAAGCGTCGCAGTCCCCACAAGAAATCTTATATACTACATTTCTATGTTGTTGCATGGGGAGCTGGTCTTTCTTATATGGGACAGACGGGCAGAAAAATAGTGACTAGAATGAAAGAACATAAAAATCATATAAGGAGATCTACTAATACACGTTCAATCATAACTGATCACAGACTCAATAACAACCACGAATTTGATTGGGGAAACGTCAAGATTCTAGACAATGAACTGTACGGGTCAAAAAGACTGATATCTGAAATGCTCCACATCACTAGTCAAAAAAACAGCCTAAACTTACAATCGGACACAGAGTTCTTACACCATGCCTGGGTTTCTATTCTTGGTAAACTGTAGTYTATGATAAACCATTTTAGTTTTATTTTTACTTTATACATATTTATATTTACATTATTTATTCCTGTTTATTTATGTGACCTCTCTTTCTTCTCATATTTTATCATTATAACTTTAACTGTTGTGCGGTCTCAACGTATTTTTATCTCTGCTTCACTTTATTCTTTTATGTAATTGACTTTTTACTGATAATTACTGTATCAATTTTATATTCATGAAGAAATTGCGACCTTGTAAACTCTCGTTCTTTGAACTCACACGGTAAGTTTGTCATATTTTTATACTTCTTTGCAACTTGAATTCTACTGATGATGGCCACTTAGAGAAACATCTTGCGGCCTGTCAGCCGATGGAATTCGTTTTGCCGTGTTGGTCATAGAACGTGAGTCTCTTCATTCGTGTTACCGCTGAGGATGGCTCGAACTAGAGCCGAAACATCCGAATTTTTACAATAAAATTACTGTAAATATTACTTAGACGCTACAACAACAGCGTGGACTTTCATTAGCCTTTTTTTCTCTCCTTCGAAATCTGCGAGTCTTAGAATTGTTCTTAGTTTTTTAAATAATTAAAATTTATGTGGCCAAGTGTACGATGCCATTTTTCCTTTTGAGTTAGACCCTGTTCACCAAGTCCTGTCGTTAGATTCACACATACTTTATTATCTTGTTTCTTGACATAGTTCTTTATTTTAAGTAGATTTTTTTCTCTTGTTGCCACTGCAATTATCTCATTGTATTTGTTGTAAACTTTTGTAATATTTCCTATAAACACAACTCTATTATTATTATTATCCATCACTTTCGAGTAACTAATTAAGTTTTCTTTCATATTTTTTACATAAAATACATTGGTTAATGTCACTTCAGATTTCTTGTGAAATACTTCAAATAAAGTCTTTATGTTTCCAATTTTTGTCGCTTGCAATACACGTCCATCTCCAACTTCAACACTCATAGGTTCCTTAAGCGTGACACATTTTTCAAAGTAAATGTCATTGTTTACAATATGATTAGTGCACTCACTATCTAGAATCCAGACTATTTTATCTTTAGCTGACTGATTTTTAGTATTCACTTCACCATTCACTTCTGCACTAAAGCAGTTTCCTTCATGTGTCCCATGACAACTTGCTTTATTTGTTTGATAGTGTCCGCGATAGTTTTGAAATCTGCCATGACCACGTGAATTTTGTCCTCGTCCACGACTACCACTATTTATGTTTCTGTGTCGACAGTCTTTTCGCATATGTCCAGATTTTCCACAGTTGTAACACGTTATAGGTTGTTTACTTCCCGCTGACGATGTGCCTACTGCTGTAAACACATTTGATTTTGCCGGCATTTCCTCGCTTTTCTCCACATTTTTTTCTTCTACTGATTTTAGCTTAATCTTGCTTTTGAGATATTCTACGGTCCTGTATTTTTCTGGTAATACATCGATTAAATCTCCAATATGACTATATGTTCTCGGTAACGCCTTGAGCATATAGTTTAATTTCTCCTGCTCAGGAATCATCGCTCCAGCAGCCTTGAGCTCATTTATTGCTTTCTCAAATTCATCAAAGAATGTTGTTATTTCTGAATAATTTTTAAGTTTTATTGCTTCTAGGTTATTTCTACAAACAATTTGCAGTGCCGTTGATTTTTCTAAATACATTTCATCAAACTTTTTTATTATCTTTTTTATCTACGCCGAATCCAAATTACATATATATTTCAATTGTTTATTCGTAATAGCACTGTATATATAATTAGTTGCTTTTGTGTCCATCTCTTCCCATTCTTCTATCTTGTCCGTTGGTAATATTTCTCTTTCTGTCACTTGTTTGCATCTCTTAAATTGTAGAAACTTCAGTATACGTTTTTTCCAATTGCTATAATCTAATCCATCAAATATTGGTATAGTTATATCATCGCATTTAACGTACGCCATTTCGAGAAAGTTCCTTCTTCTATATCGTCTCGGAGACTTCTAGAATGTTCTCGTCCCGTTTTCTGTCTCGATTTACTAATTACCGTGTTAAACTAACCACGGACCACTGCTACCACGTAGGAAAAACTAAAGTAGTTTTATTTTAAATATAGTTTATTATACTTATTCTATTTTACACATATCTTCTTCAACTATCTCTATTATCCTTCATTGCTAGATACTACTCTTCTTTGTTTTACTTCGATCGATCTGCCCTCTCTAACTATCACATCAACGTCTCGAGTCTGCCAGATGGCGACATGTCCAAACTCCAAAATACAAAATACAAATGTATACACATCTAACAAGGACATTGATAAGAAACAGAACGGCGGATCGTTTATGCTAATCGATTATGCTAATCAAGATGGACAATCAAATAGCAATATCGCTCATCAAGAAGGATGAGAACAAGAACCGGACAAAGTACATAGATGTACAGTATCACTTTACACATGAAAAGTATAAGACAAACGATATTGACATCGGATTCATTGCATCAAAAGATCAGTTGGCGGATACGTTTACAAAACCGTTGCCGCGTGAACGATTCACATTACAAGAAGCGCAATCGGAATGCGAGAAAAATCATTTAACTGGTTACCTAATCGAGTACTTATTCAGAAGGAATGTTGGGTTATCGACAGCACACGATTGTTCATGCGTACTCGATTATAGCTCGAACGTTAGCTAGCGAGCATTACCGGCCGGGCCGATTGTTGCGCGGCGTGCGTGCATACTATGTTTTTATTATTTTTCTTCTATGTATGTCTAAGCAAATAAAGAACCTAGTAGTAGTATGTTACTAAACAGAGAGTCAACATCTTTTGTTAAGAGTCCGTTTCACTTTCCTCTTTCTTTCGCTTGCCAAGTTGCAATTTCTTACAGTCTTGAAGATCATCAACACAACAATGACAAGAACATGATGTTGATGGTATTGCACTCTTCTTTACTTCTTTTCGATTCCCTACTACTAATATATCTGACGGCTCGAAATGCACCTGGAAATAGACACGGATTTTTTAAATTATTTTTATTTGGATTCTGCATACCATTTTTACATTAAGTACTTACTTCGCATGATCTAAGATTGTCTAAAGAAGGTTGTGACATATTCTCGCCTACAGCATCTGACCATGCTTTCCGATAAGTATCTTCTTTAGGAAATCGCACCAATGCATATCCTATGTCAGATGTGTTAAAGCACCTCGATGCATAGCAGATGCTTGGCATTATGCGATATGAAATGTAAATCTACGATAAGAATATTATATTAATAGATATTTTATTATTGATTTATTAATTATTTATGTAACAAGTATAAAGTTATTTATTCAAAGCTAATTTGTGACTTTTTTATAATTTTACTTATATATGCCCAATTAACTTACTAATAATAGATATTTACACTTCTTTGTATACAATCAACAGGTTATATTAACAGGTTATATGTCACCCTATGGACACTGATTTGCGATCCATATTCCAGCCAATCAGAGTTTAACTAAGTCACGTGACGAGTTGACGAGTCTCTATTATAAGGGTCTCTACTTCCACTGGTATTCTCTTTAAAAGTTCTGTGAGGTTTTTGGGTTGTCTCCATGTCTTGATCCATTGTTTAATGGACCAACGTTTCGTGAACATTGTAGTTTACTTCATCAGGGCGAGAAGCAGCCTAATACTGAGTTGCTCCTCTAAAAAATTCCCTATATACAGGGTGAATCATAATGGTTGTCCCAACGTTTTACCATGAGAGATGAGTTACCGACTGCAACTGTAATTCATTAATAGTTTCATAGATGGCAGCTGCTTGGGTCGACCGCGCGTACTGAATGCCTGAGTGTGATGTACAGTCTAGTTCCAAAGTATGAATTAAATGGCATACATCATTTATAGAAGCTATGCATGCTTAATTAATATGTAAAAAAAAAATATGTTAAAAGGAGATAATAAAATGGCTAATGTGAGTCCACGCTGTTGTAGTAGCGTTAATGTAATATTTACAGTAATTTTATTGTAAAAATCCCGGACGTTTCGGCTCTAGTTCGAGCCATCCTCAGCGGTAACAAGATCGATGAGACTCACGTTCTGTGATTCACACAGCAAAGGAAATTCCATCGGTTGATAGGCCGCAAGAAGTATCTGTAAGTGGCCATCGTCAGTAAAATTCTAGTTAAAAAATGAAATAAAAACTTACCGTGTAAAATCAGAGAACGAGAGTTTACAAAGCCGCAAATTATTCATGAGTATAAATTCAGTCGCAATAAATATCGGTTAACAGTCAAAAAGATAAGAATAATTAAGTCAGGTAGAGATAGAAATAATACGTTAAAAGCGCACGACAGTCGAAGT
>JANQDE010000397.1:33735-49871 GCA_037157785.1 Cephalotes varians | reverse complement strand
CTGTAGTCTATGACAGATTATATTATTTTATTTCTATTTATATACTTATTTATATTATTTATTCCTGTTTATTTTTGTGACCTCGTTATATATTTTCTTACTTTTTATCATTATAACTTCGACTGCGCTTTTAACGTATTATTTCTATCTCTACCTGACTTAATTATTCTTATCTTTTTGACTGTTAACCGATATTTATTGCGACTGAATTTATACTCATGAATAATTTGCGGCTTTGTAAACTCTCGTTCTCTGATTTTACACGGTAAGTTTTTATTTTATTTTTTAACTAGAATTTTACTGACGATGGCCACTTACAGATACTTCTTGCGACCCATCAACCGATGGAATTTCCTTTGCTGTGTGAATCATAGAACGTGAGTCTCATCGATCTTGTTACCGCTGAGGATGGCTCGAACTAGAGCCGAAACGTCCGGAATTTTTACAATAAAATTACTGTAAATATTACATTAACGCTACTACAACAACCTGGGCTCACATTAGCCATTTTATTCTCCCCTTTGAAACTTGCGAGTCTTCGAATTATTCTAATTTTAATATGTTTAACTCTTATATATTTAACTCTTTTCTTAAACGCGGTTTTGTGCGATTTTATTTTTATACAACTTTCTTTACATTCTTAACAAATTAAAAACAAAATTCTTTTTACACGATTTCTTATTATTATGCGGAACTGTCTATCGCGTAAAAAGAAAATTAAATGTAAAATGCTATTCGTATAGAATACTATAAGTGCTGTAGAGTGCAAAAAAATACTAGTTTATAAATAATACTTTTTAAATATAATTTTTATAGAACAATTGCGTTATTGTATTTTTCTATAAGAAGCGATATTGTGCTGAATTTTTAACATATAAAAACAATAAAAATTATAAATTATCGCCATAAACTCTCCATATGACCTTTCACGCTTCCCAGCTCAGTAACTAAAACCTCTTATAGGAAAATCCGAAACACACATCATTAACAGACTTCATTCAAAAAAATCCAAAAAATCCGATTGCATCCTGCAAATTAGTGAGCTTCGATGTAGAATCCCTCTTCACATAAGTTCCAATCAAAGACACACTCGACATAATCAAGTCATCACATGAAGTTCCTTCTAGTCTCATCCCTTTAATTCAGCACTGCCTAACAATCACATACTTCTCTTACAATGATTCTATGAACAGACTTCTGGGATCTCCTATTTCTTCTGTAATTGCTAACATCTTCATGGAGCACTTTGAGAAAGAAGCCCTCCAAAAAAACCAGAAGTCTGGTTTCATTACGTAGATGACATTCGTGATCTGGACATATGATTGAACTGAACTACATGAATTCCTAATTTTCCTCAACAGTCAACATCCCAACATCCGCTTTATCATGGATATAGAAGAAAATAAAAAACTCCCCTTCCTGGATTTTCTTGTTACTAAAAAAGCTGACAATACTCTAGGTCATCAAGTGTATAGAAAACCAACACATATGGATAGATACTTACATGCTGAGTTACATCATCACCCAATACAAAAACAGTCAGCTATCAATTCACTTCTACATAGAGCTTTTATCTCTGACAAAGAACACTTACAGATGAAACTCAACCATCTGAAACAAGCCTTACAAAAGAACGGACATGATAAAAAAGATATAAATAAAATAATCAGCAAACACCAGTAAGGTAATGAATCCTAACACACAACCATCACAAGATGAGACGGACAAAAGAACCTTTTCCATTTTCCTAGATATAAAAAGAACAACGGACCATATTGGCAGGATATTGAATAAGTATAACATTCAAACCGTTTTCAAACCCCCCCAAAAAGATAGGCGCATTGATATATGTTTATGGAGAGAATGTTCTAAATAAACACACAGCAGCGAATTGATTTCACCGATTTCAAGATTGGAATATTGATGCACTTCATTCTAATTGGCCTATTGTGAAAAATGTCAATAAAGTCTTCTCAAATTTTGAGAAATTTTAAAGATCAAACCTCCAGTTCCGCAGGGGTATACAAAATTGCTCCTGTGAAAAAGTATACATTGGAAAAACCGGAAGAAAAGGTTAATATATGTATGAAAGAACATCAACGCGACGTTAAACTAAAACATATCACACAATCAGCATTATCAGAACATAACATCAAGACAGACCATCAAATACTCTTTGACAAAACGACTATAATAGCTACCATTACATCATATTTCCCAAGAAAGTACAGGGAGACTATAGAGATACAGAAACATTCCGATAATCTAAACAAAGATAAGGATTACAACATAAGTAAAATATGGAAGCCCATTCCCCGGTTATCGAAAATTGACCGACTGGTCAACCTTAAAAAATAATCAATACTATCACAGTTCTAATGATTTTTCCCCCTCTCTCTCTTCCCCTATACCCTGCCGCTCTCTTCTTCACCCTTCCCACTGAATAGCGAATATATATAGGGAATCTTTCAGAGGAGCAACTCAGTTATCATACTCATTAGGCTGCTTCTCGCCCTGATGAAGTAAACTACAATGTTCACGAAACGTTGGCATTAAACAATGGATCAAGTCACGGAGACAATTCGAAAACCTATCAGCACTTTTAATTCAGGTATTCTTTAGAATTTATTTGGTCTACTTTCACTCTAATTTATCCATATATTTGGGTTAAGAAGAAAGTCTTTTTACAAATTAGAGCATAATTGAAACATATTTTTACAATTTTTTATAAATCTTTTATTAAATCAAGTATGTACCGTTTTGATTAATGATCTTTTGACATTTTTCGGGTAAAGTCATTATTCCATCGATATAGTTCTTTCTTCTATGATTTCTGGATAAAAACCGATATAAGTGATTTTCGCAGGCCTCTTTTGAAGTCAAATTTATTCCATTAAGAGTATTCTGCAAAGACTGAAACAACTAGTCTGATAGTGCAAGATCAGGACTATATGGTGGATGTATCAAATGTTCTAGCCAAGCTCTCTCAATTTTTGCCGAGTCGTCAAAGATGTGTGGTCTGGCTTTGTCATGATGGAAAATAACGCTCTATTTGATTGATTCTGGTCGCTTTTCCTGTATCAATCGCTTCAATTGCATTAGTTGTTGACAGTAGAGATCAGAAGCAATTGTTTTGCCTAGCGACAGCAGCTCATAGTAGACGATACTTTTCAAGTACAATCCTACAGACACACACAGCATCGTATTCTTTAGCGTCAATTTGGGCTTTGTTTGTGGCGCCTTATCTTGCTTTGATCACAATTTTTTCAAACATTATCGTATGTTTCACTTTTCATCTCTCGTTATCAATTGTTTCAGCAGCGATTTGCAAACAGAAATTCGGTCCATTAAATTTTTTAGTATCAAATTATGTGGCATCCAAATATCGAGCTTCTTAATATGTCCAGTCTTACGCAAATGGCCTGAAACGGTTTTATAATCAATGTTTAGCTCTTTAGTTATGTCATAGCTACTCACACGATCTTCTTCAATTTTTTGGTAGATTTTATCGACATTTTCCACAATAGGCCAATTATATTAGAATGAAGTGCATCAACATTTCCATCTTGAAATCGGTGAAACCAATTCGCTGCTGTATGTTTAATTAGAACATTTTCTCCATAAACATGTATCAATGCGCCTTGAAAACGCATTGTTCTAACAATTTTTTCTTCGACCGATGGCGGCCGATCGGCGTTTCACTCACCGGAATCACATTCCGCTCGTACCATATCAGAATATTCATAACTGAATATTTCGTGCGGCATGAGAGCGCCGATTGACAAGGCAAGCCGATCGTTGTTGGAAACCGCCGTACGGCGAAAATTATAAAAAACATTCAAAGTATTCAAAATAACTACAAAAATAGTGGAGCACAGTGAGTGAAGTCACGTAGACTAAGTAACAAGTCTGCTAAGAAGGAGAACGAAGTTCCCGAATTTAAATTCTCACTCTGTAATTTTTTCCGTCGCCTTGTCGCTGAATTGTGAAGAAACGTGTGTTACTCGAACTCTTTCAATGCCTGGACAATCTGACGAGCTAGAATGCGCATTGAAAGATAGATTGTTTTAAACATGACAAGTTTTTTCTTTGGCTTATATAGAGTTGTTCCCTTTTTTATAATAAAAAAGTAAAATGTATCGAAATTGTTCGTGGTTTTCATTCGTATTCAAATTCGATTGAATACATTAATATTGTTCAAATATTTTTTAAAATGTTCTATAAAATGATACCTTTCTAATGATATGTAACATTAATAGCGCCATGTCAAAAATGGACAAAAAAAAATTTTTTCAATATAATATTGAAATTTAATAAATTTTGTTGTTTATCATATTGAATAATTTTTTATTATATTGTATACATTTTTATTTTAAACTTTATCGAATTTTTTATGATCTTAATGAAATAACCGAAAGTGGGTTAAAATTGATATAGATTTCAATATACAATTTAGTAACATTTCACTGTTATTCATTACAATTTCAATAAAATATTTCCATCAGGGCAGTGAAAAATGGATTATGGTCAGTAATTATAGTCGATTCTTATTTCAAGATCATCTTATATAATGTTTTAAGATGCTAATACGACTCTGTGGTTGGCTTATATGACAGCTTAAAGTTATACTTAAGACAACCTGACATATAAAAATTCACTATGAATACTGGCCTATGCATAATAATCCTAAACGTGCACATTCATTGATAAATTAATATCAACATAAATGGCAATATTCAAACCGAATATCCATGCTCAAAAATGTCCTTCTATACATCTGGTAAAACAAAAAAGGTGCTATTTTTTAAGGTTTTCTAATCAGATGAAACAGTTACTGTCGAGCGTATAATCGTCAGTTAAATAATTTGATCGATGAAGTCGAACAGAAAAGATCATTTACTGGATGAGAAAGCCAGAAATTCGCTGCACAATATCACATGTTATTCTTTGTACTCCATTTTTTCCTTTGTAAACTATTTTTAATTTAGGCTGAGAAATTCTCTCTACACGACGCTTTCAGATTTATTCCGATTTACTATTACTTATTCCGATCGATGCAGTAAAGAATGCTTTAACTGGACAGTGCTTTCGAAGTGATGAGATATAGCTGAGATACAAAAATAGATGAATTTTATTGTTTTTAAATTAATGTCTTTTTTTGCAAAAGAATCCGAAATTTATCCGAGAGATGACAAAAAGATATAATAGAAAAAGAAAGCAAATATTTTAATGACTAAATATTATTAGGCACTTATCGCAAAAACATATGAAAAAAGACTAAAACTTTTGCATGCCTAATACAATGTAACATAAAAAAACAGATATAATTCTGATAACTTTAGCAATGCGACTTATCAATCGCTTCTAATCTCTTTTATCGCTAAAGATTTGATATTTATAATCACTTTTATTATGATCTTTATAATCATTTTTATTCTCTTTTTAACAAGAAACAACATAAATTTTTTCGATAAAAAGTTAGTCTCTCAAAATAAAGGAACACTTATTTTAACATTTTTTTATATTTTCATCTGTCCCAAAACTACAGAGAATTCGATTTTAGAAATACTCTGTTGTGACGTGACGCCCTCGGGCGCCTCGTCACAAGGGCTATTGCCCGATCGGGGGGGAATCTCGGGGATCGTCTTCTCCCTGTCTGGGAGGGAGCGATCTTCCCCACCGCTGATTAGGGCGAGATTTAACTTTTATCTGAGTTTAGGAAACTGGAGCGGTGGCCTGAGTGGTCAGCAATTTGAGGAGAGTATGTCGAGGGAGGAGGACTACAAGGATTGGAGAGAAAGGAGTGCTGGCGAATCCGGGAGTGCCGCCGCTTGTCCGGAGTCCGGCCCCGTCGTCCGATGCCTTAACCGTCGAGGCCCTGCAGTGAGAGGGTGCTCCAAAGTCCATACCGCTGCCAGGGAGGAGGAATTGTTAGGCCTCCCCGTACCATGGAACGGAGGATGTGACCTATTAAGACCGAGGGCGGATGCGAGCCTGAGCCTGGCCAGCCGGGCCGATCCGACCCTACACGCCAGGAGTTGGATTCTTGTATTATCAGCTCGAGGAGCAAACCGATTCCCGCAGGCGGCGGAGAAATAGGACCATGCCCGAAGTCATCGATCAACCGATGGAGGGCGCCGATAACAGCCGGCAGGACGATGCGCATAGGACCTGCGCAAGAGACGAGGGGCCTAGGACAAACGACAGCGGCGAGCACTGTTCGGTGAGCCATAGCAGGGAAAGGACGCATCCCCTAACAAGAACCTAGCGAGACCTTCTTGTAAGCTGCCACTCAGGTGACCGTTGGCTCTCACTCGGGCCGGGGCCTCACGTAAGGATCCATATCGCACTTAAGTGGCCGGAAAGAACGGTCCCGGGAAATAAGGGATCCCTTAAGGATCCCGGAAATTACGCGCAAGTGCGAGGCCCCGATTCCCCGAGGGAAGAGCCTAGAGTACCGCGCGGGAGGGTCCCTCCTGGATATACCGCCACCGACAGTCTCGCGTTTCGTATCCGTTGTCGTTATCGTTTGGTTTTCGTTTAGTCTATCGTTTCCGTTATAGTTTATCGTTCGAGTATCGCGTTGCGGCGTATAGTGGTGACGGAATTTAACATCGAGCTAACGTCTTGCCGGTTACCGCTTCATTGTGATTGTAAAGTCGGGAATCTTGTAAGCATTACCGTTACC
Organism: Cephalotes varians; assembly: GCA_037157785.1. Lineage (NCBI taxonomy): Eukaryota > Metazoa > Arthropoda > Insecta > Hymenoptera > Formicidae > Cephalotes > Cephalotes varians. The sequence continues at coordinate 43,183 of JANQDE010000397.1, read as the reverse complement.
GTCTTGCCGTGGCTATATCGCCTATTCGTAGACTGACGCGCTATCGTTTTGTCGTTATAATCGAGTCGAAGTGTCGCTTACGTTTGTATTAAAATTAGTTATTTCTCGTGCATTGTTCGCGTTGTGCGATCTCGATACTGCGGTATCGTTCAGAAACTGTTATTGCGACCACGCATTCGATTGGAAATTCCGCGCAGCGTGCGCGTATCACATTCTCCTGTCATCCGAGATTATTTTCCACTAAATATATTTTTGTTACTTTTATTTTAATTATGTCTGTTGTTCTTACTATTGCCTCTCCTCCTGAGCATTCCGCCTACAAATAAAAGAACCCCGCCCCTCTACACCACACTGAGCGAGGTGCGGCTGGGTATATTCGGGAATTATTGGGAAGTTAAGGAGTATCTTGGAGTGGCGCGGTTAGTCGCGCCTGGCGCCCATTCTTTAAGTGTTGCTTAATCGGAATCACCGGATTTCGTACTGAATCTGTTACCGAACATCTCCCGACTTGCCGTAAGTCTTGATTCAGTTACCGCCTATTTGTAATAGTGATTACCATCTTGATTCCGCTACCTGATATCTTGATTATTCCGTTACCTTGGATTATTGATACCTGTACCGAGCATCTCACTTTAAGGGATTACCGTTAAGTAGAGTATAAATTGGGCGTGCCTCCCCGAGATTCGGCGGTCCCGAGGAATAGCATCGTCGCACTGTATATAAACAATCTATGAAGGAAAATGTATTTAAATTTACATAACAATATTTTAGGCACCAAGATCCATCCTTGATCGTATTTCTTTAATTTATTCATAAGCGAATTTAATTTATTATTGTACAGAAAATTTTTGTATAGAAATATTTCTGTCATATTGCATACAGGATGAATCATAATAGTTGTGTCGTTTTACCATGAGAGATAATCAACTGTAACTGTAATCCACTAAACATTCTATAGATGACAGCTGCTTGGGTCAATCACTTGGGTACATATTGGTCGCGTTCAGCAGACTCAACTGTTGCGGAGCGGATCTGTGAGCGCTCGCTGCTATTGGTGTATTCTTCTAGATCATCCAATAGTGCTCACGGATCCGCTCCATTGAATGCTTGAGGGTGATGTACAGTCAAGTTCAAAATTACGATTTAAATGACATACATATACCATTTTACAGAAGCTATGTATGCTTCACTAATATATTTAATTCTTTTCTTACACGGTTTATTTTCGCGCGTTTTTATTTTTATGCAACTTTTCTTATGCATTTTTTTCAAATTAAAAACATAATTCTTTTTACGCGATTTCTTATTATGCGGAACATATCTACCACGTAAAAAGAAAATTAGATGTAAAATGCTATTCTCATAGAATACTGTAAATGCTGTATAGTGCAAAAAAATACTATTTTATAAATCTGCTTTTTATAGAACAATCGCGTTATTGTATTTTTCTATAAGAAGCGGTATTTTGCTGAATTTTAATATATAAAAATAAAAAAATTAAAAATCATCCATCACCCTTTAAAATTCCACTTTGGCGTATTAGGTTTTTTAAAGTGGGCCTTCGCCTGGAGCCATATTCTACCACATTTTATGACTTATTTTTTTCGAAGTAAGACTCAAATAGATATATTGAAGTCATAATACGTAGGAGCACATGAGATGAAAAATTACATTAACATGTGATCGTGTGCAATATGTCCACAATTTATTATATTTTCAAAGCATGCTGCTCGAATTTCATACTTTTCATCCTCTCACAAAAAGAGCCCTTTCCAAAATTCCGCTACTTGGCGCAAGATCCGTGGACTTATTGTATAGCAAGCTCGTGCAATTCTTTTAGATTTTTAATGATAGTGGATCGCGTAAATCTGCTGTTTATGATGATTCTACAGAAATGAAAATGATCCGATTTCAATACATGTCATTTTCTGTCTTAATCCTTAATACCGTGATGACCTGTGCGCTCTTAGGTTATCCTAATCATTTCTTCTATTGCATTCTTTTTCTTTGTTCTGTAAAAAAAAATTAATGAAAGTAATGATAAGAAAACACAATATTTAAAATGATATTAACATACAATTTTATAAATGAATCTGTATTTGAATAGTTGAGAGAAATTGATCATTTTTTCGCACTACTACTATATCTTTGTAGAAGATACGTGGCTTGACTACTTTTGTTCTGGAAATTTTAAAGCATAAACTTTCAAAGTTTTCCGCAAAAATAGAAAGTAATTCTGTTGATCTTCAATTATTGCTGTTATTATTTCGTTGTTTTCTTCCATTGTTTCTTCGGTATCTCACTTTGATCCCGGGTATTTCGTAAAACGTGAGAACGTTTGTTCAACATGTCTCACAATTTTACGAATAGTGAGATGTGCGACATGATTTTCATTTATACGGAGTGCAACCGATAACCGCGGAAAGCTACAAGAATTTACATTCGTAGATATCCGAGCGAGATCAGCCTCATTATTAATTTTTTACAAGACTGGAATCGGTGCTGCAAAAAAAAGGGCAATTTAAACTTATTAAGCCTGCAGATACATATTTATTTATAAGATTTTCTGGTAATACAATTTTAACCCTTAAAGTGCACCGTGGGTCAAATTGACCTACAGCGATTTTCGACTTGAAATTTCTACAAATAAAAGTTTAAAAAAATAAACATTAATTTAAACATTAATTACTGAAAATTTTCCTCGAAAATTGACTATTCATATGTCTAAATAAATACCGTTCAAGAATCCACTATTGCACTTATTTTTATCATAATATGTATCGTCTTCAGAATATGTAGCTAAATTTTTACTAGAAAATATCAATAATTGAAGAAGCTATGATTTTTAAAGTGAAAAAAATAAATTTTGACAATAAATTTTTTTTGAAAATTTGTTCCATAATTTAAAATATTTTTTAACGCTTAAAATCTACAGAGATTAGATTTTCTTTTAAAACATGTTAAATAATGTACGTAATTTTTTTCAAAGCAAAATGAGCGTTAGATTTATGCTTTAGATTACGTTTGTTTTCGTCTGGGTCAAATTGATCTAGTGTGCAATTTATGTAATTCTCATGAAGTGTGCACTTTAAAGATTAAATATTGTATTATTTTATCATTACTTCTATACTTTGTACAAAGCGACCACGACACATATCGCGCAAATAGAAGAAATGGTTACAAACAATCCAACAATCAGTACACGAGCCGTGGCGCGGTATTAAAAAGTTAGTCAGGCAACAGTATGCAGAGTTTTTAAATCGTTTCTCACTTCCATCTCTACAAAGTAACTCTGACTCAAGAGTTGCATAATAATAATAAATTAATAATAAAGCTCACAGATTGAGATATTGTCAATGGCTCTTTAATGTAAGTGAAGAAAATTATTATTTTTCTAAATACATTCTGTTCAGACAAATATTTTCCGTAATGATGGCAACATCAACCGCCATAACTTAATTATTGGGCCATTGAGAATCCTCACTGGATGCAGGAAGAGCATACTCAAGTCAAATGATCGGTAAATGTTTGAGTGGGTATTCTCGAAGACCACATCATTGGGTCACATTTCTTTGATCAAGTAAGATCAATGGCAAAGTATCGAAAATTTCTTCAAATCTTATCAACTTATTGGAAGAAGTATCATTGAAATCACATATTGATGTGTGGTTCCAGCAGGACGGCTATCCTGTACACTGTCAAGGCGACAGGAATGTTATTGAATAGAAAATTCGTAGATTATCAGATTGGTCTTGGAACTTTCGCGATCCTCACGAATGGTCACCGCAATCCTCACGAATGGTCACCAAATCTTACACCATTAGATTTCTTTCTGTGAAGGTTATCTTAAACAGTAGGTTTATGCAAGTTGCAGATCTAAAGGACAGAATTATACAAGATTGCCGTACAATAAGTCCATAAGGCTTGCGCCGAGTAGCGCAATTTTAGAAAGAGCTCTATTTTTGAGATAATGGAAAATGGTCATTTCGAGCACATGCTTTTGAAAATATAATAGATTGTAGACGTATTGCGCACGATCACACGTTAATATAAATTTTCATCTGCTTGCTCTTACGTAATACGATTTCAATATATCTATTTGAGCCTTATATTTCGAAAAAAATATATTAAATGTTATAAAATGTGATAGAATATAACTCCAGACGAAGGTCCACTTTAAAAAACTTAATATGCTAAAAATGGAAAGGGTAATTTTTAAGGGTGATGATTTTTAATTTTATGCATAGCTTTTATAAAATGATATATATATGTGATTTAATTCGTAATTTTGAACTTGACTGTACACCTTCAGGCATTCAGTATGCGCAATCGACCCAAGCAGTTGTCATCTATGGAACGATTACAGTTGCAGTCGGTAAGTCATAGTAAAACTCTCATAGTAAAACGTTGACACAACCATTATGATTCACCCTGTATATATTTATTATATATATTAAAAATATATTACAAAATTAATTTCCTTGTTGCTTTGTATTGATTGATATTGATCGGTATTGATTGTAACAAATTCACAATCTCTCTTCCTTCCACTTTTATGATGACGCTTCGAATAAATTTTATCGTACTGGATTCAAATCTTTATCTTTGACTAATGGAAGGAGGTGACATTGTTCTTTCTCACCACTGTATTTTACTCATCCGTGCAACAACATTTATTGATGAAGATCTGTATTGTATCTCTACAACATTGTACATTGAAGAAGATCCACATCAAGAATCGAAACGTCTGTATTTGTAATATGTTATCTCTGCATTAAATGGTTGTTTGACAATCTAATATAACGATTTAACGCTGTAACAACCGCGTAGGCTCGTAAAGGCAATCTGTATCAATTTGATTTATTCTTGGAGCCATTGAATCTTTTGATTCGTTAGTTGTATTTTATTTATTTAATTTCTACTTAACCCTAGTTGGCACTCGCAGGTTTAGTGGATAAGAATATATTTTTTTAAATGATGTTAGCTTTAAGGCAGTGCTCGGAATTAGTTATTAGCCTTTCTCGATTTCGAAGGCGATGCCTACTGACCCCCTACTATCGTTTGAAGCTCGATGGTCGAGCCGCCGCATGCTCTCAGGAGCGTTTTATATAAAAAATTTGTCCAAATCGTGCCTTCCGCCGTCACATATATTAAAGCATTCTTTATTATCATTCTTTATTAAATCGTTTTTATTTTTACAAACATCAAATTAAAAAAAATATGTTTTATGTGTTTTTTAATAATACTTGTGATAATAAAACTTTACAATAGTTCTCATCATCATCGGTTGTTGCGAAGAATATCACCACATGCCTCAGTGGTTGAGAAGGTAAGACGCTCGCCCCGGAAAGTCGAGAGGTTTCAGGTTCGATCCCTGGCTGAGGTGTTATTTTTCGCAACAAATTCTTTACAGTATTCGGGGGGAATAAGGGATTGAGATGCTTGTTAGCATCATAATTATTAAATTGATTATCAATTTAATATTGTGATTTACTATCCATGTTCATCTTAAGATGTTTCAAGACCGAAAATATAATTCGGCGCGCAGTTGAACTTGAGATATGTATACAAAGTCACAGAAGAAATTTCAGCACGAAGATCTAGCTTTGACCGTGAGCGCTTTAATTAATTGTTGTGGCTTTACAATAGAGTTATAATTATTAAAAAGAATTTAATGTTTGACTTGACAAAAAACGAAAATTTTATATCACAAGATATTACATAGAAATAAACAAAAAATTACAAAAAAATAATCAATTTACAAATATTAATTTTATTTTTTACGCAATTTTAGTAGAAATGATATGTCCATAGAGATTTTGAAAGAATTACTTTGCATTGACAAATATAGTAATGCATCGTTCAAAGAAGAACATTTTTCTGTTTTTATGAATTTTTTTTTTTTTTAAAATATTTGCATAAAAATATATAAATATGTAACCCAAACATAAAAAAATTTTCGCAATTTTTAAGAAAATCGAACTGAAAAAGGCAACTAATTCCGAGCATTGCTTTAAGGCGATACTGATATCACCTGTTTTATCGACAGAACACAATCATTTTTATAACAAGTTTTCTATGTAATGCTTTTACAGATTCGAAAATTCTTTTCTAGAATTAAAGCATATGTATTAATACGTGTCTGGAATATGAAATTTATGAAGCTGAGAACAAAAAAAATTTTTAATTAGATATTTATTACCATTTCTTAGTCCAAATATGGCATCGCGAGCTGTCAACTCGTGACAATATGTGCTTGATAGAAACTGTGCAACCTGTAACCACAAAATTGGAGATTCCAGACACGAAGATTACACAAGCATGGAGTTTTTATAATTAGACTTAGAGATACGTAATTAATACGATATACCTTCTACGAAAATTTGTGCGAATATGTGCGATATCGATATAGTAAAGCAATCAATAAAACGGTTGTCTTTATTACTTTTATTATCAACAATCATGTTATTCTATTTCATTTTTAGGTCTTATAATTTCATTTTTAGATCTAAATTAAACATGTCTGTATTATCGATATCGTTCGCGTTCGGCCGTCATCCCCTTAAGCAAAGCACATTAAGCACATTAATTTAAAGTTTTGTCGGATGTACAATGGATTCGCGAATACTAGTTAAGAAAATTTTTTCGAAGCGAATATCAATTAGAATTAATCAAATCTTCCAGCTAGAAATACGAGCGGGAAAAACTCGATTTCTGCAATTTTTGGCAAGGGCCCGGCAAGTAATCTCTCAATAAAACTAGTTACGACGGGATTGTCTAGTTTCTAGGCTGGCCATACGCAGATATTCTGGTTTCGGTCGATCTATAGAACTTAAGAGGAGGCACTTGCCAGTAATACTGTGGTAAAACTAGTAAAGGCTCCACTGTAGAAGCAAAATAAAGGCACTGGCTAGTAATATTGTGGTAAAACTAGTGAGGATTCCACTGTCGAGTGCCTCGACAGAGCCAAAAAAGTATAAACTGTTTAGATTGAGTTACTTGACGCGATCTTTCGTGTATATTTCGTCATTCATATACATAATTACAAAATTATTATCAGTTATATGTTATTTATAATATTTATTTGTATCTAATTATAGTAATTTCTTTTTACTGAGTAAAAATGTCTGAGGTGTTATTCATTTTATTAGTTTATTCTATTCTCTAGTAGATTATTCTGGATAATTATTCTAGGTTAAGGTCGATGGCAGAGAACGAGACGTAACTGTCGTAGCGTGGACGTAGAGTAAGACAGAAAAATGTATACGTAAATCGTCAGGATAACGAGATCGAGACGGGTTTGAAACAGCAGATCGACACCAACGTTCATCATACACCAGAGATTGATCTACTCATACACATTGATGGTTTACGGTTGTTTAAATCGAGTGCAAAAGAAATGTGGCCAATATTGTGCCGGATATTTTTTCAGCCGATGATATACGATCCATTTACAGTTGCTGTTTACGCCGGAAATTCAAAACCGAAATATTTACATATGCATTTCGATAAGTTTGTTAAAGAAATTAACTATCTCCAACAGGAAGGCATAACCATCGATAATAAATTTTATTTATTAAAAATAAAAGGATTTATCCTTTTAGAATCCTTTTAAAAATAAAAGGATTTGTCGCTGATACACCAGCAAGGTCGTTTATAAAAGCAACACAAGGACATTCAGGGTTTCATTGCTGTGAAAGATGTTGTGTCACGGGTCAAAAGAAAAATAAGTCAAACGTTTTTCTGGAGACATCATGCGAGAAGAGAACTGATATCTCTTTCCAGCAATTCAGAGACTCGAATCATCATACGAATGCCACAGCATTGCTTCTAATTCGGCCACCAGGGGATATGATCAAGTCGTTTATTCTTGATTTTATGCACTTGGGTCAGGGTGTAATGAAAAGGTTGCTCGAATATTGGACTACTGTCAAAGGCACGAAGATGAGTCAATGGGCCAAAAACGAATTGTCGCGCAGATTGATATATTTGCGAAATCAAATACCCTCAGAATTTCAGAGAAAGCCGAGAGAGATCCAATTGTTATCGAAGTGGAAGGCCAATGAATTTATGTTTTCTTTACTATATGCTACTATATACTATATGCCCAATTGTTGTCAAAGGCCTGCTAAAACGTGAGCAATATCTCAATTTCCTGTTATTTCACACTGTTTGCAGATTACTCTGTTCAGCAAATGATGCGATTACGTACAAAGACTACGCTCAAGAATATTTGGAAAAATTTACTTCGGCAATTGATCCAAATCTGTATAATGCAGATTTTGCATCAATCAACGTTCACAACATGATTCATTTAAGCGATGACGTTGAAAATATGCACTGTAATTTATTCGACATAAGTGTAAGTAAGTGTAAGTAAGTTCTCATTTGAAAATCATTTGGGCGGAATAAAAAAATTAATTCGAGCACCAAATGCAATCTTGGCACAGTATTGTTGTCGACTGCAGGAAAAGTCGCAAGTGATTAACACAAAAACAAAATTATCACCTCGATTGAAGTATACAAATAAAATTGGTGTTATTTCGAAAATACAATATAACGGTGTGATAGTGTCAAGTAACTCTCCGAATAACATGTTCATGCTTGAAAATGGACAAATTATCAAAATTTCTAATGCTTCATTGCGCAATGGTACGCTATTTATTCGAGGACATCAGATAAGAAAAATTGACAGCGTTTATAGTTTTCCTACAAATTCTGATGTAACAAACATGTGGGAAATACAGGCTCAACCAAGCAACAGAGAATTAATCATGCCAATAGATAATATAAAACGTAAACTCGTTCACTTGCAGGTAAACTTTGATTCGCAAAACCCCGATGAAACACGGTCATTTGGAATAGGATATTTACACAAAGCGTAAAAATGTCTTATTAAAAATTGTAAAATCATAAAACGAATATTTCATTATATATCTACAGAAAGAGAGAGAAAGAGAAAGAAACAACAACAAAAAAACTGTGCATGCGCAATTCGGAAGTATCGTGTTTTGTTTTCTCATAAACATGTGTGGCGTCTGAAAAAACTGATAAAGATCGGTGTGTCTCTATCTCGTGCTCCCTCGTGAATATCGCGCAAAAGAAAAAAGTTTATCATCTTATTTAAAAAGTTTAAATTATTGATTCATTGGAAACGTATCATCACAGCATCGATTACGAGCATAATTCGTTGCAATGTCGTCAGAAAAAATACAAGTAAGTTAATTATTTTGTACGCGTTTCAATTGTCATTCAATTGTCGTTTCAATTGTTCATTTTCAATTGTCTAACCTTTATACAAAATTGAGAATTGAAGTCTTTCGTCTTTTTTTGTCAAATATCAAAATTATCCAAATATTTTTCACCCACTTCTCTCATCATACATCGAAGTGAAAAATAAATTCAATTTCGACGAAACTCAAATGTAACCAAAAGAATATCTACAGGA
>JANQDE010000397.1:14277-26085 GCA_037157785.1 Cephalotes varians | reverse complement strand
TATCAAATCTTTTAAACAAATAATATACATACATATTATTAGAGTTCATTATTAGATATTATTTGTAAATTCAGTAAAGTGACGCAATATTGTGATATAATACTTAGGTTGAAATAATGGAAATGTGTCACTTTTATTTTTTAATTGTGTTATTTTTATTAAAGTTATTACCACTTTTATAATAAACTAAAAACATGTGTATACATACTCATAATATATGCTCTCATATAATTATTATAGGTAACATATAATTGCATCGATTTGATCAAGAATCGATATAATAAATCTTTTTTATGTATGTGTACAATTTGTATTTATATATTTATAAATTACAAATATATTTACAATATAATTTCTGTCTCAGCGTACTAAAACTATATTAAAAAATCTTATCTGTTTTGAATATTGTGAATATTGAAGATATAAAATGAGTTCCTTCATTGCTCAATTTGGTGAGAACGCAATACTTTTTTCGTCTCTCCGATTTTAATTTACAAATAAACACGTTTGTAATAACTAATGTTGTCAGAACAAACGTTTCTGATTTTTATTAAATTACCGAAATATATAATATATATTTGTGCTTGATATTGTAGCTATTATAAGAGCGAGTATATAGTCTATGTCTTTTTATAAGACAAAAGATATAGTGAAAAGTTGATGTTTCATTACATGTGTGCATTTACATGTCATGATACTCTTGAAAATGATACATGTATGTCAATACAAATTTATGTCTTAACTTATAACATATATGATATTAGACGTAATAAAATTAATTACTACTTTACATGTATAGTGCAAGCTGGCAAGCTGCAGAGAGAACAGCTTGTTTATATCATGCACAGCACGTGGAAAGAGTTATACTACTTGGTAAAAAATGTTTCATATAAAAATATATATAAATACATATATATAAACATATATAGGGTGTCCCATTTTCAAAGTTGCATCGAAATATTTCTTCAGCGAAGCATTTTCAGGAAAAATGTTTAACAAACATTGTTTGAGACGAAGGGAGACATAAGAGAGTATCAGAGAGTAATGCTGAAAACTGTAACTTTCGAATCTCATAACTAACACTCGGAAAGTACTATAATGAAAATGAATTTCATTATAATGTTTTGAAAACCTCTTGCTATCAGTCATTAGATTCTGGAATCAAAAACATGGTGATTCATTCAAAAAAATTGATGTGACCTTGATCTAATCTTAACGTCACCCAAGGTCAAATCACTGGTACTCTTTTATGTCTCCCTTCGACCCAAACAACTTTTATCAGAAACATTTTTTCTGAAAATGCTTCGCTGAAGAAATATTTTGGTGCAACTTTTAAAATGGGACACTCTCTATAAGCATATATAATTATACACAAAATATGTAAATCTATATATAAATCTATATAAATATGTATAAATATATATAATTATACAGGATGATTCAGAATAACCTTATGTCTTTGAAAGGACATATTCCTGGAGGTATTCTGAAACGACTTTCCTTTTAGCAAAAATTTTTCCAACGCTTAGTTTTTAAGTTATAAAGAAGAATTTCAAATCATGAGGCGCGTATAGGAGATAGGGGCGGGGAGATAGGGGAGATAGGGGCGCAATTCTCTGTCCGATACGGGCGATTATGTGAGACACTCAGCTGTGATCAGCTGACGCTCGAATACAATATCTCCTACCCCTCTTTCTTTCTCTCTCTCTCTCTCTCTCTCTCTCTCTCTCTCTCTCTCTCTCTCTCTTTGTCTCTCTCTTTCTCTTTCACTCATTTATTTATAAACACACTCACTGATACTTTAATTATGATAGATTTAAAAATGATATTAACTATTTGCCACCTTGTTTCTAATAATTCTGTACATATAAATATCATTTTTATATTAAAACTATTACATCACATTTAAAATGCGTGATTGTAAGATAAACATGTAGGAGGACGGGAGAGAGAGAGAGAGAGAGAGATAAATAAATGCTTTTATTAAGTGCTCCAGATCAAGACCCTTTAAGCGCGGTAATACATACAAAGAATTTATAAAAATTTAATACTCAGTAGTTTGATGATGTACAATATAAAGCTCGAGTGTTTGCAGTCGTAGGTGTTATAGCAAAGAGAAAGAGAAAAAATTTTGAAGTAGAATAGTAGTAAAAGTGATTAAACATAATTACATAGTATGATTACAAAGCAGGATGGATAATTAAAGTTAGAAGAAAAGGGAACACAAGAGATACGGCAGCAAAAGTCTGAAAGATTTGTAGACAGGTGGTCGCTCAGCTATCATAGGTTTTGAGGAGGTGATCGTACAGTTGTGTCTTGAAACAGTAGTAAAAAGACGCACTTCGTATGCATAAGGGGAGAGAGTTCCAGAAAGATGGCCTAAAGCAAAAGAACGGAGCTTTGTATTATTCAGTCCTACAGAGTGGGACTGCTAGCGTGTGAAGTTCCATTCTAGTGCGAGGTGAGGCGGTGGCGGACCTTGTAACAATCTTGCCATGTAGCTGAAAAAGCCAGAATTAATAATAGTGAAGAAAAGGCAACCAGTAAGGTAGCGTCTCCTTTCACGCAGTTTAAGCCATCTGAATCTCACGAAGTGCGGAGTGATGTGTTCGTGCCTCCTGGAGTTGACGATGAACCTGACACAGGAGTTGAGTGAGCCTTGAAGGAGCAACTCCGACTCTTTGATGATGTCGAGCATGGCCACACCGCAGTAGTCGAGATGCGGGAAGACCAAGATGGAGATCAGTTTCCTACGGATGTCGCGAGGTAAGAGATGTCTGGCTAATTTTAGCTGGTGGAATATGCCGTAAACCTTTTTACTGGTCTTCCCAGCGTCCAACGTCCAGGTCATGTTACTTGCGAGTGTCTTGCCCAGGTACTCCACATTCTGCGAATAAGGTATTACGGCGTTCACACAGACCTGTGGGATGTCCGTAACTTTTAAGGAGTTTATGTAGCGGGAAGTTCCCACGATGATGACCTTAGTCTTCGAGTCGTTCAGGAGGAGGCCGAGGCCATCCGCCCAACTCGCAATCTTCTTAATGTCCTTGTTGATCCTGGCAACACCGTCAGCGAGGTCCTTTGAATAGCAAGACAGGGAGATTTGGATATCATCAGCATAGATAGTCGTGTTATAGTCGTGTTATAGTCGCAGAAAGATAGTACCTCCATGAAGCCGCTGATGTACAACGAGAACAGAAGCGGCCCGAGCACAGATCCCTGAGGAACTCTTTCACTCACTGATGCCTACGATGATTGTCATGGTCATGGACGGATTGACTGCGCTCGGTAAGGTAGGAGTGGACCTATCTGAGAACAGAGTGGGAGAAACCCAACGACCCGAGAATCCCAATCAATCTCGAGTGGATGACTCTGTCAAATACTTTAGAGAAGTCGAAAAAGACCATGATGGTAACCCTTCGGTTGTCAACGGCCAACCTTGTCTCATCGAGAGCTCTCAGGAGAGCAGTCTGGGTGTTGTAAGCCCCTCCTATAAGCCGACTGAAATGAGTCCATTTTGTTCGTGTCCTCTAAATACCCGATGATCTGGGACGCAATCTTCTCGAATATCTTGGATAACGAGCAGAGAAGAGAGATAGGACGATAATCAAAGAGGGTGTGCGGGTTACCAGTCTTGGCGATAGGTCGAATGAGAGCGCGCTTTCACGAGCTAGAAAAGACTTCGCACACAATCGAATAGGAAAACAGATGTAGAATTCAGTCGCGAATCACAGGCATCGCTCTCTTAATGTCGTCGAATGACAGCCCGTCTACTCCAACAGATCTGGAAGTAGAAGTAGACAGTGCCCTGATCGGCTCGTCATCAGTAGGTAAGTGAAATAGAACTTCCCATCTGAATACTCGGATTTTTCGAGATCAGGATCAAGGTCGAAGAACCCAGTCTGGTGTGCAAACAAGGAAGCATTGGTAAAGTGGAAGTTGAGTGTCTCAGGGGAAATGTGGAGTAACGAAGTTTGTGTTTTGCTTCTAATCAGGCCTATTCTCCTCAATTCGGACCATGTTTCTCCACAGGATCAAGCGTAGTCGAATATGCGGTAGTAGTATGCATTTTTGGCCGTTTTAATTGCCAATTTGATCTGATTTCGGAGTAGTTTAAAGGTCGAGTGGGTGATGAAGGTAACTCCTTCGACGTCACGTCCTTCACCCTGTCCCGCGCTATCTTGATATCCGGAGTGAACCAAGGTGAGATGTTCCTTTTGACAGTGAAAGACTGAAAGGGCACGCCAAGACTCGAGTGAAAAGCGCATTGAAAATTTCAATCTTGGTGTCCAGGCAGTCAGTATCGGCAATCAAGCTCCAGCCACATTCAGAAAGATCACACAAAAATTTGTCATTGTTAAAATTTCGGAAATCGCGCGCCCTGGCTCATCTAACGGTGTCTCTAGCGACGCTGACATTGTACTCAATATAGACGAGATTGTGGGCAGGAAGGAAACGTCTTTCTGTCCGAAACTAATGAGTTTGTCCGCGTCCATAGCACAGATGTCAAGCCATGTAGATGAATTCTCTAGATGATAGGTGGGATTATAGGGAATGAGGTACAAGTTGGAGGTATTAAGGAACTCCCTGAAGTGTTTGCTGTCATATGTCAATGTGTACAAGTTGGCGTTAAAATTACCGAAGATAGCGAGATTGGATGGTGAAGAGCTCAAGCAGGAAATTCTCGAACTCTTGGAGAAAGCCGGTTTTTGGAGGCCGGTAAACTGTGGCGAGCAACAGTTTATCTGATTCCGCTGTGATCTCAGCTATGATGAATTCGAGCTTACTGTAGTAGTTACCTCCGGAGATGGCCAGTACTTTGACTTGCGCGTACCCGGCGACGAGGATGTTAAAAGCTGTCTGATACGCGATAAGCAGATCTTGGAGAGAAGACTTCATGGCCATTGTATCTTTGGAATTTTCAATGTATTTCATGAAGATCTTGTCATGTACAAGCAATTTCTCGCGCATGGAGTTGAGGTTTTCATTAGAGATTGGAAGTGAGAGAGGGGCATCCGGGATCTGCCGCATAGGCGAGGCAATGAAATCCGTGGCCGGGTAGAGTGTCAACAGTCGGCAGTCCGAATCCATGCCGGAGCGCAACGGCGGTTTCGCACTTTGGCGCTCAGAATTTGCGGCCATGGTGGGAAATGCGCGCGTGCCGCTGCGCAGCGCTCCCGATTAGACGATTTGACGTGTTGATCACTTCTGTTAGAGCAACAAACAGAAACCTCTCAAAAATAACAAAATTTCTACAAACGGAAATTTGCAAGAAGGTTTTAATTGGATAGTAAAGCTGTTCAAGCAGATTGCAGAAATTTTCACGAGTGCAAACTGCATCCACCGGTACCACTCACGCACAAAGAAAGGGTTTCAACACTATTATAAATCGTTCACATACATGGAGCTACAACGCACACGTCAACTCAATTACATTAAATTAAAGAGAGAGAGAGAAAGATAGATATTGGATGTTGTATTCGAGCTGATCACAGCTGAGCGTCTCATATAATCGCCCGTATCGGACAATGAGTTGCGCCGCCTCTGCCTATCTCCTATACGCGTCTCATGATTCGATAACTATTCTTCTTTATAATTTAAAAACTAAGCGTCGAACAAATTTTTGCTAAAGGAAAAGTCGTTTCAGAACACCTTCAGGAATAGGTCCCTTCAAAGACATAACATTATTCTGAATCATCCTATATATGAAATATGTCCATATATATCTATATACTTTTTTATATACTTTTTATATATCTATATATATTATATTTATATATATTTTTTTGTTTTATAAAATTACTATTTGGTACAAGAAAAATAATAATATAATAATATAGTAATGAGAACACAAAAAATAATTAAAAGGATAATTTTCGCATTGTTTCTTTCACAAAAAGTCAATTTAAAAAAATAAGGAAAAACTTCTCATATAATTATAATTATATATAATAATCTATGTATAATCAAACAGTAATTTTACAAAAGAAAGAAGGATATATACATGGTGAATATATATGGATGTATTTTGTATAGAATTATATATATTTATATATGTTTATATATATTTATATATATATTCTTATATAAACAATTTTTTAGCAACGCACACCAAAGCATAAGCCTATATCGATGTACACTCAACACAACGGCCAACTTGGAGTGGTAGAAGAGTTTAGACATATACAATTTGCAATCTTATTTTCTCTTGAGTTATAACTATAATTATGTGATTTTGTATCCTGAATTAGTGATGGGACGTGCGATACGACGTTGACAAGTTTTTAATTCTATATAAGATACTATAAGATTCTTTGTGATATATAGAATATTTTATTATTTTATTTTTGACAGTCAAGTATCTGGAAAACACGGGATTTAGAAGAAAACTTTTCACAAAAGTTATATGGTCTGAAGGCAGACAATTAATGTAAATTTTTTAAATAAATTTTTAGAAAAATCGATTTTTAAATTCAATAGAAGTTATAGTCATTTTTTAAAATAAAATTATCTGATTTTTCTTATATAAAGTAATTCTTTTAGATATTGAAACAAAGCATTTTACAGAAAAATGTTTCATACAAAAGTTGTTTGATTTTGAGGGATGCATAAGATGACATTATTGATTTAATCTTGAATAGTCATTTAAGGATCACTTTTAATTTCTTAAATGAAAACTCACTTTTTATTACATATTCTTACATAACATACTTTGAGAGGTTTTAAAAACATTGTAAAACACCATAAAATAAAAACTACAATGAAACTCCTTTTGGTTAAGTTCTTTGAGATATGAGTTGACAATTTCACAATATTTGACATGAAATGTAAAATATTTCATAAACTCTTCATTTTTTTGTAAGTGTACCTTAATACTTTTATACAAAATAATGAGACGAATCAATTGGTGTAAAGAAAACACACAGTTGTTTAAATAAAAAATTATATAGTTGCATATTACATTACAAATTGCATTTTGTGTGTGAATATGCGTATATGTGTGTGTGTGTGTGCGCGCGCGCGCGCGCGTGTGTGTGTGTGTGTGTGTGTGTGTGTGTGTGTGTGTGTGTGCGCGTGTGCGTGTGCGTATGTGTGTGTGTAATAAAAGTATTAAAATAAGATTATCGAAAAATTAATTGAAATGAATTAATTGATGTAAAGAAAACACAGTTATTTTTCAAAAAAGATATATTGTTGCATAATGTAAATTGCACAATTTTTTAAAAAGAAACTGTGTGTCTTCTTTATGTCAGTTAATTCATCTGATTATTCTGTGCATGAAAATGAAGATACCAAAAAGTAAATAATTTATGATATATATTTTAAAAAATGTGCTGAAATGAAGTATAAAATGTTTCGTAAATTATTGATTTTTTGATAATTTCAATTAAACTTTTATATGCAAAATAATTAGACAAATCATATTACATAAAAAGATATCAAACAATTTTATTTTAAAAAATGGTGATTTATTGAAACTTTATTACTTATTGAAATTGGAAAATTAAAAAATCGATTTTTTTCGAAAATTGATCATTATTTATTTTTTCCTTTTCAGATCATATAATTTTTGTTTTAAAGAATAATCAGATTTTTCTCTAAAATTAAAAACAAATAAAATTTTGGAGGTAATAGATTAAAATGGGACATTCTGTATATATATCATGAATAATCTTATAGAATTATAAAAGCTTGTGAACATCGCGTCGTATCTCAACGCCAATTCAGTAAACAAACAATTGTAGTTATAGCTTGAGAGAGAAGGAAACAGCAAATCATACGTCTAAACTCTTCTATTCCTTGGCCGATTGTGATACACTAGCACACACGTGCATTCACGGAGCTCATGCTTCGATGTGTTTGTAAGCTAAAATGATAAAGTAGAAAACAGAATTAAAAATGTCAATATTATCGACATTTTTAGTTCCGCTTAATTGAAAGCGTTTTCTTATCGGAGTTTGGTGTTCACTTTAGGATCCCCATAATTTCTGCATTTTAGTAGGTATTTATTTTTTATGCTGCTTCTTTACTATTTCGTATTTGCTATTTAGTCATGCTTATAGAAAATGAAAATACATAAACATAATATAGATAGACCGAGCAAAATCTAACCCCCGCGTGCGAGAGAAAGAAAACGAGAGAGAAAGATCTCTCTTTTCTCTTTAATAAACAGAGAATATCTTTTGTAGAAAGAGAAGATAGATTTAAGTTGTATTCACTCTCTCTCTCGCACGCAAAGGTCACTAGCAAACCATGGCATATATATTTATATTATATCTATGTGTGAAAATATCATTGCAATCATTATCAAAAGATATTTTATTTTATGACCGTGATATTTATAGTCGATTATATTTAAGATCATTTTAAGTATAGTCTTAAGAAATCATAAACTAATCATAATCACAGACAGAGTATTAACATCTTAAGATATTACTTAAGACAATCTTAAAATAAGAATAAACTCTGAATATCGACCTATATGTATGTACATGCTATTAGAATAGAAAAAAAGAGGAATGAAAAATGAAGAATTTGGTCTCGATGTGCTCCTAGTAAGCAAAATATTTTAGTAACAATTTGTTATCCGATATGAGTAGAATATTGCAATAAATTGATTCACTTTAAACTCAAACTTTGACATGTAAAATTTCCCACATAATTTGATTGTTAGCAGAAATGAAATAAATTCTTTCGTTTCATCATTTAAATGGACTATATCATTTAAATAGTTACGAAATTCAAACTTTGCTCAATTTGTCAATGTATCACATTCTGTTAACAGATTCTATTTGGCATTCTATCAACAAAATTTGTCGGTAAACAAAATCTTGCAAATCTGTTTTCATTTTGCAAAATTTGTTTTCGACAGATTTGGCTATCTGGGTTAAAAATAGGAAAGTTCGACTAAAATGCATTGCACAGCGCAATTTCAGATCCATATAAAAGACCAATAAAGAACGTTAAATATGATGAATGATATGGGAAATACTATTCTGCTGCGTTTATCGATCCATTGAGCAATCTGCTGAGGTGTCATTGTTGTGAAATTGTGTAATTTGGCTAGAGTCGGCCTACGTGGAAATGGCTTAGCCGGCGGGGTACTGTCGATAGTTGTGACACTATCAACAGAATAATCCGGATCCTTATCCTCTTCTATTCTTACCGATGGAATGTTGATCGTGCTCGGAAAACTCTAGAAACGACAAAAAAACACTTATAACTCTAGAACAGAATTTAATTCAGGATATTACAATCGATTGTCTCAGTCATGTTGAGATCTCTCTTTCGTTAGATATATGGTTTTATTTAATCCTTTAATATATATATATATATATATATATATATATATATATATATATATATATATATATATACATATACATGGTGTCCCATTTTAAAACCACCACGTGAATATCTCGTCAGAGGAACCGCCAATCCAAAAATAACCTTTACAAAAGTTGTTGGGTTTGTAGGGAGACATCGGATGATGACCTTCAATTCGATCTTGAACTTGATCTTCAAGGTTATTTGAGACGACGTCTTTTCTGTTGATCAATTCTGGTCGTTTTCTTTTGATTACTTGGCGTAATCTTTCCAGTTGTTGATAGTAGAGGTTAGAATCAATCGTTTGACTGGGCAGCAGCAGCTCGTAGCGAACGATTCCTTTCCAATCCCACCACACACACAGCATTGTCAGAGCAAATTTTTTAAATAGATTTTTTAATAGAAATCCCTATTTTAGACCCCGGATTCGGAAAGAGCGCAAAATTTTACGATTAGATACGTCCTTGTCTAATCATTAAATTTTGTCTTTTCAAGGTTATTTTTAAGGGCAAAAATTGCTTGATTTATCTCCTAAAATGAGAAGAATATCAACGATTTCATTAGCAGTATAATCAGGCATGATTTACGTATGAGAAAAAAAATTGATAAAATCGGATGTATTTTTTACGTACAATGTACTAATGAAATGAATTATATGAGTTGCCTAAAAAGCAACAAGCTAACTTCTTTATGTATGGTTCTAAAGAAACGAAGAAGGCTTGTCTTACTCCAGGATACTAATTTTCACATTCGTTTACTCCAAGATGCTCAAATAGTGGTTATAATAATTTTCAATAAAGATACTCATAAGATTTGATCAATACCTTTTATCATAGTGTACCGCATGGCATTGTCACCAGGTGTGACCGTCAATTATCCAAAATGACCATTGCTAATGCTCAATTATTCTCATTTATCTAAATTAACTTTCAATGGCCCTTAATACCTGACAATTTTTTATCTTAAAATAACCTTGAAAAGACAAAATTTAACGTTCAGACAAGGATATATCTAAACGTAAAATTTTGCGCTCTTTCCGAATTCGGGATCAAAAATAGGAGTTTTTATTTAAAAAATTTGCTCTGACCTTCAAATAACCTTGAAGGTCAAGTTCAAGGTCGAATTGAAGGTCACCGATGTCCCTCTACGAACCCAACTTTTGTAAAGGTTATTTTTGGATTGGCGGCTCCCCTGACGAGATATTCACGGTGGTTTTAAAATGGGACACCATGTATATATATATATATATATATATATATATATTTATATATATATATTGGACTGAGGAAAAAGTTTCTTCGTACTTTAATGCAAAAGTGAAACAAATTTTTTTCATATTTTAAATGAAGTTTTTTAAACTAACACTATGTGCCGTTTTGTTCGACCACCTTCTGCCATTTTTGAGGTAAAACCATAATCCTGTCATTAGAACTTCTGTGATTTCTTGCAAAAAATTGCAAGTGATTTTCATAGGCCTCTTTTGAAATCAACTTTACATCATTAAGAGAATTCTGTAGAAATCGAAACAAATAGTCTGACAGTGTAAGATCAGGACTATAAGATGCATCAAAATTTCTCAACCAAGTTCTCTCAATTTTTCGATAAAGATAGATCGCCAAAGATGTGTGGGTCTGTCGTTGTGATGGAAGACGACGTCTTTTTTATGATCAATTCTGATCGTTTTCTTTTGATTGCTTGACGTAATCTGTCCAGTTGTTGACAGTAGAGGTTAGAATCAATCGTTTGACTGGGCGACAGCAGCTCGTAGCGAACGATTCCTTTCCAATCCCACCACACATACGGCATCACTTTTCTTATCGTCAATTCTGGTTTTGTCACCGTTTGCGGAGGTTCATTCATTCTTGCTTTGATCACGATCTTTTTTGTACATTATTGTCGTATGTGATTTTCATCGCACGTAATGAGCTGTTTCAAAAATGGTTCGATTTTGTTCCGTTTTAATGATTCGCAGATAGAAATTCGATCCATTAAATTTTTCACTATTAAATTATGTGGCACCCAAATATCGAGTTTTTTATATCCAGCCTTCTCCAAATGGTTTAAAACTGTTTTGTGATCAATGTTTAGTTCCTTACCGATATCATGACTGCTAATGTGTCGGTTTAATATATATTTTGCTCAATTTTTTCCATGATTTCATCGACTTTTCCAGTGATTGATCGATCAAAGCGAGGTGTATCTTTGACATCAAATTTCTAGATTGAAAACATTTGAACCACAGCTTTGTACCACACGTACTAATACTGCATCATGTCCAAAAACATCACAAATTTTTTTAGTAGTCTGAGTCGCAATCTTCTCTTTTTTGTAATAAAATTTCAAAATGTATCGAATTTCTTCTTTATTTTCACTCATTTTCAAGACGCAATAATTTTTAACTGAATAAATAAGTATCACAACTTTTTTTTTTTAAATTATAATATCGTGGAAGGGCTAATGAGAGCTATAACACGCTGTTGA
>JANQDE010000396.1:45708-74111 GCA_037157785.1 Cephalotes varians | reverse complement strand
GTAGACAGGTAGAAGAAGTTATTCTAAGACGAAAGGAGAGTTATATTGAGAGTTATATCGAAAAGTCCTTTGTCACTTTGCAAGATTTGCAATAGTAATTAACGAGCTCTTAATTAATAAAAATCGGTGAATAACCGTACATTCAACGTGCGCGACAATGAAGAAACTTCTATAAACAGCATAATGCCGCGGGCGTAGTAACATAAGCATGAAAAGTTAGGCTGTATTATGTACGTGGATACGCGCGGATCTTTATTAATTAAGAATTCGGTAATTTTTGCGAATGTTGCAAAGTAGTAAACAACTTTCTAACTCAGTATAACCATTTCTATCTGTCTCTGAACGATTGTATCGCGCGAATGGCTATTACTAGATACACCCTATATATATATATGCAAAAATAACTTACGTATGATTAGTCTTGTAAGACCCAAATCTTGAAAAGTTTTCTTAGTCTTTTTTCCAGCTCAGCTAAAATGTTGAGCAAAACTATTTGTTATAGCTTTTTGTAATATATTGCGTACCATTAAGCGTGCAGTGTTTCCACCTACAAGTTTAAACGTATTAATCTGAAAAAAAACGTTTAATATTATAAATATTAGCAACAATATTTTCATATTGATTTTTGCTCTATCTCTAAATTCATGTTTTATCTGTACTAACAAGCTATTACATGAATATTAATTGTATTATATTATTATTTAAATTTGGAACGTTAGAAATATTTCAAAATCAAATAAAAAATATATTTTTAAAATATTGTACCGCTTCTTCTTTAAAATTAACTTCCTTCAATTGTTCTTCAAAAAATGCTAATTCTTCAAATGTTGTTATAGGCAATTGTATAAGAACTTCTTCTTGGCCAGAATAATTGGAATGTTGCATTTTATTTTCTAGTATATCCATTCTATTTTCGATAAAATTAAGTTTATATAAAACTTTATTTAGTTTCCCTAAAACTAGTTTCTTGTATTCTGAAAAAATATTTATATATTACATGTTACACTTAATACTATTTAGCATTAAAAATTACCAAAAAATATCTGCTTATGTTGAAGCGTGTGTGTGCGTGCGCGCGCGTGCCCATATATACATTTAACGATCTTTCAAAAAGAATAAATAAACTTTATGCTATTTTGTGCATTCTTGAAGTAATGTGTAACACTCGTGGAGAATTGTATACATAATTCAACATCTATCTTATATTCTTTTACAATTGTTGTTTGTTGTGAATTAGAATCAAGTAAACAATTGTTTTTAGGTGACATCACTGTAATAATTGCATTGAAAGCAGCTTCTCCTACATTAACATCAAATTTCTTCTTTTACTCTGATATTAACTTTTTAACAAAATATTTTAGACATTATGTTTATAAAACTTTTTAAATATAAGCAACTCATTCTTTTTGAAACATCCTACACACACACACACACACACACACACAGAGAGAGAAAGAGAGAGAGAGAAGATGCTTATGTATTTTGCTTTTATAAAGTATATCTAAAAGTTATCTAAGTATACTTAAGAGTTATACATAATAACATTTAAACTTGTATATACCACGTGTAAAACTATGTTCGGTATCACTATCTTCATTAGATTTTTTTGTAGAATCTTTTGTGTTTTTTGGGAAATTTTCACTATTGGTAGTTCTATCTAAAAAGAAGAAATATTACTATTTACTTTTGATGTAACCGTTTGATAGTTTTTATAAATTATAGTTATTATAGTAATTTACCGCTTTTATTCACTTCATAAGAAATACTTCTTTGGCATAATGCATTTGGAAGATCATCTTGTATCAATTGCTGAATATGCATCTTTTTATTAGATAACACAAAATTTTCAATTTCTTTTCTGGATAAGAAGACAGAAGTATAGCAGGATTTTTTTTACACAAGTGTTTTCGTTGTTGTTTAAACATACATCTTCCTCTGAAGAAGATGACATATACTTTCTAGCTTTTATGCGTCTTCTTTGTTTCTTCTGCTCTCTTAATCCATCAGAAGACACAGTATCATCTATATTAGATGTATCCTCCGCAAGGACTAATTTTTCCATCCCATCTTCATAAGTATCTGTATAATTTAAAACAAAGTCATATAAATTATAATTCACAAATAATAACTTATAATAAATACTTTAGTGATAATAATAATAGGTATAATATGCACTTTTTTTATCTACTGTATAATTCTGAATATAACTGACTAGTTCTTACTTGCTCTACCAAAAATTCTCTTAACTGGTAATTCCTCCCATTCTAATGTTTTTTGTGGCATTTCTCTCGTTATTATAGCTTTATTTATTCGAAATTTACTTTTAAAATGAGTTGGCCAAATGCTTGAATTTCTTTCTGCATTATACCACAATGCAGGTATTAGTTGCAATCCATCATCAAATTCAGCAATTATATATAAATTGCTATTCATTTTTCTGAGATGCAAAATACTTGTGTATTTACAGAGACATGAAAAAATATATGTATTTCTAACGCATTATATGTGTTTGTCCAACAAGTATATAATAAGAAGTCAAAATATTTTGTAAACATTAAAATGTTAAAACATGTCTAATGCATTATATGTATAACAAAATATATATAATTACATTGTATGATTTAAGGGAAATACTGCAAATATGTTAGGCTTATTTGCAAAAGGAATTTTCCATACTTTACAGAGCACATCTGTGATTGGATAAGAGAAAATTTCATCACAATTTATCATCATAACTTGAATACCTAATTCGCTAGATTTACAAGGTAATTCATATACATTGCTTATATACGTGAGCTTTTTACCAATCACAAAAATATCTTTTTTATTTTGCACTATGTTTAAAATATCGACATAACACCCGTTTTTTAAAAGAAAACACCTGTTATTATTACTTTTGCAATGTATGTTAAATTTTAAAGTAGATAACTGTAAATATTGTGATTGAAAATTAATACAATCAGGTATTGGTCCATTATTATGCAAATATTTTAATGAATATAAACTTTCATTAGTGTAATTAGATTGTGGTAACAAAAATTCAAAATTTTCTTGTTCACTAAATCTTTTTATCAATTGTTGTAATGGTTTTTCTTTCTTTTTTAATAATTTTTTAATAGACATCATATAGTTTTCGAAACGAAAAGCACTGAAGTTATCTAGACAACCGTATATTCTTACATCGGAACATAAATGTAATAAATTGTGAACATTATGTGATATAAATTTTTTACCATACAATATTTCAAATAATGAGACAAAAGTTTTGAGTAAAGCCTCAGCATAATTAATAAACTCTGTTTTACATAAATCTGGGCGAATAAGAATTGTGGTAGCTACATGAAGCAGAAGGAAATGATGATACAGATTTTTTTCCAAAGAATATTTCAAAACAATAGGTCCTGTGTATAACAGGAAGTTTCTAAACTCAACAGCTTTCCATTGTTTCACATCTTGTATACATCTTGGTTTTCTTACAAAATCATTTGGTGTAGTATTTCTAACCATAATTAACAAATATGATATTTTTTTTATTAATCTTGGACTTAAACGTACAGAAAGCGGTCCTTTCACCCATAAAAGTATTAATTTTTTAACTACACCTAAACATAAAAGATGCATGTAGTCTAAAGGCGTGTTTGTTATCGGTAAAAATCCCGGAATATTATTTACAATAGAATAACCAGTCTGAAAATTCTTGTAACCATTAATAGCAAATAAATCGTCAGTTCTCAAAGAATATGATGTATTTGGAAAGCAAATTCTGCCGTTTAAATATTTTCCTTTTATTGTACACTTTGTGCAACTGTAGAATCCAGTATGTCCTTTTGTATATAAAACAAAAGATTTGGCTGGTGCATCACATATCAAACCAGATAATTTAACTTTAATCACGTTGTTTTCATAAATATAACCATTGCTTAAAGAAATTAATTCATTAACTAAAGGTTGTAAAAAAGTATTAGAATCCTGTGGTTTTTTATTTCCGAAATATGCACCAATAAGATATACATCTTTATTTCTTGTATTGGAACATAAAATGGGCCATAATGAAGCATGTGATGATTTTGACAATGGAAGACCATCTATGTTAATAAGTAAATTTATATATTGCTCATGAGATTTTAAAAACATTTTTTTAATCACATTATTTAAACCTATGTAAAAATATTCTCCACCACATGCATCTATAACATTAACTTGTCGTGGAGTTCCTAGTAATGTTCGTACATCTTTTGAAAAGTTACATGATGTATGTTGTCGCAAAATTTTCATCAATGCATTACATGCATTATGATTAATATTATATGATAAAGCCCATACAGCTATATCATTTTTAAATTTATTATCATCAACAGTATCATTGTGAGCTGATCTATTTTTACTTTCTGTGGTGGGATTGTCAATATAACTATCATGATCACAATCTATTTGCATATCACTATTATTTTTATTTTGACATTGTAAATAACAACTTTCATTTTCAGAAATGTCAATTTCGGCTTCATTAGTGATATTTTCATTGAACGCAAGAACATTTATATTATTCGACTTATGCAAATTTAAACAATTTTTTTCTTTAAAAGATTTATTGGTAGCAGGTTTGATTTGAATTTGTGTACATAATCCTGTCATATCAATGTCAGTTTCATTTTGAATAATTCTTCTAATTTGACGTTTAGAAACAGATGTTATATGTTTAAATGCATTAGACATGTTATTAATATTAGATATATGATTATGAATTACACATTAGAATTACATATAAGCACATCAACACAAGTATCAACACAAAGTAGTCAATATATTGTAGTTCAATCTGTAAAAATATGTAATTTAATTAAATCTTAAAAATATTTAATTGAATTATATAGTTTAGATCAGTGAATTACATAGTTTACATCATTACTAATGAAAGATAAAGATAGAAGCCAAATATATAATTAAAAGCACTTTATATTATCAATTGAATGTTGTATTTACTGCTCAGATTACTATGTATAAAGGATTGATAGATGTAAAGGATATTATCAATAACAAGCACAATGTAAAAAAGATTGATTTTTCTATGATTATTGTGCTTGTTACTGATAATATCCTTCATATCTATCAATATATACACATACGATGAAAATTAGATATCTTTCTCTAAAGTATCTACTACATTATTATACGCCTTACATGCATTATAATTATGTATTCAAAAAACACATACACATGTATCTATTGCAAAATAGAAAATATTGAAAAAAGCAAAAAGTATAAGAAAATCACTATATAAGAAAATATACGAAGATATATCATATCATACCTTTTGACGGCGTAGGCAACGTAGGGCGGCTCGACGTGAGAGATGTTCTCTTGGTGCATAGAGGCGTAAAACGCCTTTAGGTGCTCGATGGCTGCACCGTTCGATTGGCGTGTTTTTGTTTCTGAGCGTCTCGTAGTCAAAACGTTAACTGTTTACGAGAAGACAAAGAGATTTTTCTCTCTTCTTACTGCGCTACACGCATAGCAGGTTACGTGACTGTTAGCCTGGATCCTCATGCAGACACTGGCGCTTTGACACCGTGCGCTGATTGGGTAAAGTGTTGTTTTTACTAGAAACTTTCTAGAAAATTTTTACTAAAGCAACACTTTACCCAATCAGCGCTCGGTGTCAAAGCGCCAGTGTCTGCATGAGGATCCAGGTTTAAGGCCGAAGCACAGACTCTTGCATAACGCATACGGCATAAAACATAAGAAAATTAACCAGCGCTTTCTAAGCTGCTTTTTCTGCTGAACGCGGTAGAGTTCTACAAAACAATTGCTGAGTTGTTGTCTTATCAACACTCAACGTTGATTTTAAAAGTAATAACCAATCACGTTCGATTGCCTGATCTGCTAAACGCAGTCACTTATTTCGATGCAAGAACGCTTTTAGAGTCTATATAAAAATTTTATTGTGTTTTTTTATATATTACTCTTTATATTGTATATTAAGTATTATATTGAATACATTAATATTATACATATATATATATATATATATAATACTAGTAATTACGCACACACGTTGTGTGTGTGTGTGTGTGTGTATGTGTGAAATTGTTGTTTATATGTATATAAAACACATAATAATAATTCGTTTTGCAGAAGATAGTTATTTACTCAATTGTATTAATAATTTAATCAATAGAGATTTTTATACTATTATTTCTATCATTTCCTATAACGGGATTAATTAAATAGTATATATTTTCATTGTTATCAAATTTTTTTATATACAATAAAATATTAACAAAAATTATTTTATTCTAATATTTTATTACTAAAATATATAATTATTTTACATTAAAAAATTTTGATTTTGCAATGATTCTAAAATATTACTGTTATGTTGCTACAAGTATGTTAATATGTTGCGGATTTTTATCTCTGCAATGTCTTTGTAATGTTGCACTGCAATTTGCAATGTTGCAACGTTGCTGCAATATAGCTGCAATGAACTGTGCTGTATGGGTTCGATTCGTGGACTTTCTCTAATTCTATCCATGCTTCCGCTGACGTTTCCGCTTTCTTAATGTGTGTAATTTGATTTTGCGACGTGCTCAATGTTATTAGCGCCAATGCTTTCCGATCTTTCTGTTTCCACTCAGCTTGACTTGCTTCGGTTGGGGCTATTTCACCGCTAACATATCCCCATAGATCAATGACGACAAGCACACTCCTCATCTGGATTTTCCACGACTCGTAGTTCGTGTCGGTTAACTTTTCGATGTTGCACGTGGCGTTCGGCATGGCCATTGTGTCCATCCTGGTTTTTCGTTCTTGCACTACACGAGCTTTACTTACGCAGTGAGAACAGTTCCTGGGCCCATAACCTGTTAGAAGGTTTTAATGGCAAGAACACTTTGGGCTGTAAGCAATGAGAATGTCCTTTTGCTATTGAATTTATCTCAGGAAGCAAAGTACACTAGCACATCGCTCGCAGACTCACACTACACGTCAGCAAAGACAAAACACGCTAGTCGCTCACAAGAAGAACAATAGRGATATCATTACGCCACCTAGACAAATCGCAAAGGGGACTTCATACGTACATATTCATCGAACGCATTGATCTTAATCTCAATACATATTTTCACATATAATAACTTAACTGGAGAAATATTTATCATCTTCTTGACTTTAACGTTGTAATAAAAAACGCATTTTCTCTTGTAACATATGAAATGTAGTTTGAAAAATCTTTAATCAATACAGTAACTTGTTAAATTTTATACAATCTGTTTCTGAAGCTAGTTCTGAAATGAATATATTATTTTAATGGTACTTGCACTGCTACAATCTGTTTGTTAAATTAGTTGTGAAATAAATGTATTATTTTATATACGTATATATATATATAATGGTATTTACACAGCAAAAGGTATAATAACTTTACTGGAGAAATACATATCATCTTCTTGACTTTAACGTTGGAATAAAAAACACATTTTCTCTTGTAACACATGAAATATAGTTTGAAAAATATTTAATCAATACAAAAACTTGTTAAATTTTCTACAATCTGTTTCTGAAGCTACTTCTGAAATGAAAATATTATTTTCATGCTACTTGCACTGCTACAATCTGTTTGTTAAATTAGTAGTGAAATAAATGTATTATTTTATATACATATGTATATAATGCTATTTACACAGCAAAAGGTATAATAACTTTACTGGAGAAATACATATCTTGTTGACTTAAACGTTGGAATGAAAAGTGCATTTTCTCTTGCAACGTATCAAATCTGGTTTGAAAAATGTATAAAATATCTTGTTTAATTTTCAACAATCTGTTTCTTAAGTTAATTTTGAAATACATATATTATTTTAATGCTACTTGCACTACTAAACATACAAAAACTGTACAGGGGAAATACATATCATGTTCTTGAGTCGAACGTTGGAATGAAAACTGCATTTTCTCTTGCAACGTACGAAATGTAGTTACAAAATCATTTAATTTGTATAACATGTCGTTCAACTTTTCTATAATATGATTTCTAAGAATCCTGAAATAAAAATATTATTGAAATGCTATTTACACGGCTAAACATACAAAAACTGTACAAGGAAAATACGTATCGTGTTTTTGACTCGAACATTGGAATGAAAAGTGCATTTTCTCTTGCAACGTATCGAATCTAGATTGAAAAATATTTAATTTATATACACACTTTTCTTAATACATAACTTTTTATTAAAAAGAATTATTAAGTATAATTATAATTATTTTTTAAATATTAGTTAAATAAATATTATCGGAATAAAAATTTTCTTTCTCAGTATCTGTAAGAAATGTAGCATAAAAAGTCATTTGTACCAACTTGCTTCTCATGTCTCTTGTGTCTAAAAAGTATCAAGTTATCAATGATTTTTTTCAAGTATCATGAAATATATCGTACTTATTACCTCTACCATATTACAACCGTTCATAGTAGTAGTAGTAGTAGTAGGTAGGAATGCGGGTGGGCCTAGAGAGGCCCTGATGTCACCTAGATCTCTTGATCCTCTGTGAYTCCCCGCCTGTTYCCAGGGTTGTGTTYACARYTCYAGCCCGGTRTTTWWTACCAGGCTTATTAGGCTGTTCACCCTTTTTTCTGCTAGATCTCTGGGTTCGACGAACATTCTACCCCAGAGTCTATATCTTTTGCAAGAGAGCGCCGGGCAGCGGCACAGTACGTGCAAGCTGACTTCACTCTCCTCCCCACAAAGGCGGCATTCTTTTGTTTTGGTGAGGCCAAGTCTATGCAGGTGACCCCTCAGAGCTATGTGACCGGTGAGGAGACCCACGCCCAGCCTCAGCCTCTCCTTGTTCATTGCCARCAACTCGCGTGATCTGCTGTGCTGGGGGGTCTTCATCAGCTGCTTAGACCAGTTGCAGCCGCTGGCTAGTTTCCAGGAGTTTAAATGCTCCTTGTCTAGCCAGCTTTTGATGATCTTTTTGCCAGTAAGGGGACGCCAACTACCGGCATTGCTGGGTCCATAAGAGTTCCCAAGTTCGCCAGTCTGTCCGCAGTCTCGTTACCGGGGATGCCCTGATGACCAGGCACCCATGCTAGGGTCAGCCTGTTAGATGCCCCTAGTTTGTTTAGCGCCAGCATGCAGTCCCACACAACTGATGATTCTGTGGTGGTCTTTATGAGGGCGTCGAGAGCTGCTCTGCTATCCGCGCAGATGAAAAGCCGATGATCAGCAATCGCCCTGGTTAACAGATTTTCTGCGCATCTGTGTATTGCCAGCACTTCGGCTTGAAAAACCGAGGCTAGCTTCCCCAGTTGTATGCTTTCTCTATGGTTGTTTCTGGGCCCATAGATGCCTGCCCCATAGCGGTCGTTTGCTCCCGACCCATCGGTGAACCAATATTCTGTTTTTGGGTCCTTTGGGAGGTGGAATTTTTTCCAGTCCACAACCGTTCATAGGATCAATAAAATTATTTTCATGTAAAATATTTGTAATAGTTCACGTATATGTAGGTCAATCAGTGGCTTTCAATGGATGGATGTAAAATTTCTTTGAGGAAAAGAAAGAAGTGATTTTATTAGCTCTTATCTGTAATACATTTTCTTTGTCCTTTAAACGTAAATGTAAATTTCAATTAATGCAAGTTGTTCCCATTTTTCTTTCTCTTGTAATTATGGCCKTATTAATACCAAGTTTAGTTTAGTTTACGACTAGGTCAAATAGATGATAATTTTTCTTCTTACATTTTAGACATAAAGACAAGAAGGAGACAAGAAGCAAGTTGAAAGTTGATAGACCCTTTTTATGCAACATTTTCCTAGAGAGATACAGAGAAAGAAAATTTATATTCCAATGGTATTTTTGTAACTAATGTATAAAAACTAATTATGATTCTACTTAATAATTCTTTGTACTAAAAAGCATCGCACGGCATACCGTGGGTATTAATTCTCGTAACCCGTCGCCAAATTGCACAATTAAGTAAAACAAGAATATCGATAGTGATCAATATGTTTTATGTATTCAAGTTTCTTACCGATACCGATGTTTATTTCTTTTTTGTACTATATTAAAACCGTATTGACCGTTTTTTTTAAAAAGACAAGGATTATTACTACATTTGGAATTTATATTAAAATTTTTATTCGACACGATCGAATATCGCAACTGAACATGATAATTTATACCAATAACCATAATCAACTGAACTGGTTGATATTTATATGAATATAACGTTTCGTTGTTACTTCACAGAAAAGAATGACGATTGTATCTTTTATTATTAATTATGACTTTCATATTTTTTCATTATCGTTTTTTTGATCCATGCCAAGTAGTTTTCAGAGCACGGAACGAGCACCAAAATTGAAAGTCTAAAGGAAAGAGGAGGATATATCGGAACGTAAAAATGTTGGAGGCTTTGTATAACGATAAGAGCCACGAGTCACGACTCATCCATCTACTACTACTAGCGGTAAGTCAGAATTATAAATGTCAAGTAATTTGCATCCACGATAAGTCGTAGATTAGATATTGCGTTGCATCGCGTAACACGTTTCAACCAATCGGGGAAGGATATAGTTTTCAAGCTAAACGACTACGTTCGTACCGTTTGTCTTTTTTATCAGTGTACATATATTTTGAGATATTCGTTCCATACTTTTTAGATAGATAAGTTTGTTATTCGTTTTTAAGTATATTTCAATTTCAGACATATATCGCTTTTCGATTGGTCGGTCGTAATCTGTAATCTCGAGTTGCGATTTTTCGATCCCTTCGTTTTTAGTCGCTTTTGCAACGATCTAAATCTTATAATAAAAACATCAAAATTGTATTTATTGCCACTTTATATAGTATAGCCATAGTTTTATTTTAATTTTTAACATTATTTGCAGGTATAAGTTTTTTCATGACATATTGTCATTCTTTTGAACTAGTAAAAGACTATTTGAAACGTCTTGTTGTTAGGTTTCAAAAGTAGTCTGATTAATGATATACAAAATCGGATGCTGTGCACTGATATGAAAAACTCTGTGTACTCTTAGATATCGGTTGCTGTACACTAATATGAAAAAACTCTGTGTACTCTTAGATATCGGTTGCTGTGCACTGATACAAAGCAGCTGTGCACTTTAAAGAATCGGTCGCTATGCACTGATTCGAGACTATTGTGCGCCTTTAACAATCGGTCGCTGTGCATTGATACAAGGTAGCTGTGCACTTTAAAGAATCGGTCGCTGTGCACTGATTCGAAGCTGTTGTGCACTTACTATATCGGTTGCTGGGCACTGACATAAAAAACTCTGTGTACTCTTAGATATCGGTTGCTGTGCACTGATACAAGGCAGCTGTGCACTTTAAAGAATCGGTCGCTGTGCACTGATACAAGGCTGCTTTAAAAAATGATAGATAAAATCATAGATACGCTACTGCTATGTAGTGTACTTCCCCCTCCAAGACGCACGCCTTGTCGAGGTGAGGGGGCTTACGTGCCTCCGTGATCCACGAGGCTACACTGGCGGGGGCCTTACGGCCCTATAGGTTCAACCTAGCCGGGTAGGCCTGTTGGTGAGGGGTGTCAACTAAAGGTGCGTCGTAATGACGTTTGAATGGGAGTGCGCGGGGCCGCTGGGACGTATTCCCAGGCGGGGCCCGCGCAAGTCCCCGACTGATCGCCAACAGAGCCGCCCGGAAGTATTCCGGGGACGGGGTCTGGCGACCTGCTGATTTGCCCAGCGACCCGCGACGGCGTCCGTTCCAAAGCGGGAAGCTGGATGGCGCCTGCCCGCCACGGGGAGAGCTTCTCTTCCCGTGAGCGGGCGTGCTGGTCGACACGGCGGGTAAGGCGTGGGTGGGACGTCGCACCCATTGCCCCAACCGTCCGTGGGCCCCCCGGATGGCGCCACCCGTGGCGGTACCCTCGGTATCGGAACGAGGGACCCCCCGAAAAGCCGTGGGATTGCACGCCCCTCCCACGGTTAGTAAGGTGGGCATGGGACCCCGCGCACCGGATGTCCATCCCGATGCCAGAGGTGTATGCAGGCTCCCCGGGAGTACCCGGGGCCCTCCCCGTATGGGGCGGGGGAGATACGCCGGCCTGGCATAGCCGCCACGGAGAGTGGGATCACAAAAATAATGAAAACAAAAAAATTAAAAAATAAAAAACCCACAAAATTATCGGCCGTTTTCACGGCCACCGATGGCGAAGAAAGGAGACAAACTAGCTTCTTCGAGAAGCGCATCACCGATGCTGTAAATACAGCCGCTGACTCCGTCGCGACTACCAACGACGCAAGCCCGAGCAGGACCGCCGACTTTCAATTAGGAAACGAAAGAAATGAGGAGGTGACGAGGAGTGCGGAGGAGGAGGAAGAGGAGGAGAGAACGGTTGAAGAGCCGACTCCGTTCGACCTGCTCTCGCCCACGCCGATCGATTTATATTACTCGTCCAACGACGGTTTAATGAAAAGAGGAGACATCGATTCCCTGCTCTTCTGCGCGAGAACGCTGAAATCGTTCGTCTGCAGCGGCAGCTTCACCGTATATATGAAGCCTCAAACAGTCAATCGGTGTGAAAATACAAAATTAACCGCGTATCTCAAGACTCGTCGATCGTTCGTTAAATTACGCGGGCCGCGCTATCGCGCCTGTGACGAACGCATGGACGAGGACGAATCCTGGTACGAATTCGTACTGGGATACTTCGGTAACGAACCGCTATTCGTCCTCTTCCAGGTAGACTCGACGGCCGCCATATTGAGAGGCGCGTCGAGATCCTCGACCCAACGAAACGAAGAAGAATTGGTCATTGCGAGAGACGCCTTTCTTCGCGAAATCATCACGAGAGCGGCACGGAGAATGCCGGGAGACTCCGTGGTGGCCATGTCCGGTCTCCGTTGGGTGTCCAACGATTTGGACGGTACGTACCACGTACCGTCCGACGAATGGGACTTGTTCGCGGCAAATATCGCACAAATTATGACGGAGGTCTCTATACGCAGTACGTGGCATGCGTTACGTGCGTTTTTATAGATGCCGGCACGGAATGCGCGAATCGCGGCACACGGCGATGGATCTCGTACGACAAATGATCAAGGTCAAACGATCATCCGCACGTGGACATCATCCAGATACACAGAGCGGACGAGCTAGTGACTGACGACGGCGACGCGATCCTGATACGCCTAAAAAGCGATTCCAAACAGTCGTCGCTCTCTGCGGCTCTCGACGGGCCCGTGAGATACGAAGGACGACTGATTAGGTATCCCGTGGCCTTCTTGTCGGCGTACGGATACTTCTCCAAATACACGTCGCTTCCCACCGACGCTGACGTAACATTTGTTCAAGCGTACAACAGCGCGGCCAAGATGTACAGGCCGGAGCACATGACGCTGTTGGCGGCGTGTTATTTGTGCGGATTCTTTCGCGGCATGCCAGCGGATCGGAATTTAAAGCGAGCGGTCAACGTGGCGATCCAACAGACGCGAAACGCAATAAATTTCGCTACATCCTACGTGCGTAACTTTYATTCCATYAGACTCGAGGAAGTGGTGACGATCGACTATCTGACATGCGAACGTCCGTCCATCGAGGAGACGCTCGAGCGGCGAAACGTGTTTGGAAACGAGTTTTGCTCCCTCACCAAAATGTTGTTAGAGAGAAAGCTACTCGTTCGCCTGACTAACTGGCAGAGATATTTTGACGCCAGCATCGGCAATGACGTGGCGTTCCTACGTCGAGTTATCTCGCGAGAAAGCATCGCGTACGAACGGAAGCAGCGACGACCCGATTACAAATCGGACCGTAATGCAAGTTTTACGGGCCGAGTACAGGCTAACGTTCTTTTGCCACGGTAAGGGTCAATATTTTAACTACGCCATCACC
This sequence comes from Cephalotes varians, assembly GCA_037157785.1. Classification (NCBI taxonomy): domain Eukaryota; kingdom Metazoa; phylum Arthropoda; class Insecta; order Hymenoptera; family Formicidae; genus Cephalotes; species Cephalotes varians. The sequence continues at coordinate 60,234 of JANQDE010000396.1, read as the reverse complement.
AGCCACATGTTGCGAGCCGTTTCCACAGGCAAATTGGTCAAAGACACTTTTCAAGTCTTGCTACGACCGTTGTACGATCCGGAGGAAGACTTTGTCTATCCACTCTATAGCACCAAATGTCCCAAGAACGTATTGAACGCTATCAGAATAGTGTGGCAGGACCGCCACGTCATGAATGATTGGGGTGACGACTACGTCAGGTATGTGGTCGTGTCCCTGGCGACGTGGGCTTACGCGGAGTATTTCTCCAGCGTGCTCAAGCTGAACGTGGACGATATGTGCCGCGAGATGATAAGGGCGTATCCACAAAACTTTTCAGTAAAATTCCTACTGAGCAGAATTTTCAACTTTCCGGGACTAGCGGCGTTATACGTTAGCAAACGACTATGACCCACGGAACGTGACGTGACACGTTGCGTTCTATCATCAGGACAGCCGTCGATCGTGAGCGCCGTACTAATGGCGACTCTGCCGCGCAACGCGTGTCACGTGATAGAGGAACAATTTTTAAATTTTGTTTCCAATCATGTAGAAATAGTTCCCAATAATTTAATAAGACCGAGTATGAGGATCAGGTACTGGTCCATCGTTAAGACCCAACGTGGCGGCGAAGTCGATATCAATGCCGTGGCCAACACTATCCGCGACGCGAAGCGCGATTCTTTTCTGTATGCGTCCGACGACAGTAATGTCGACGCCGTTGAGTCCTCCCCGCGGTCGATCATTCAGACCCAAGCGCGTGGTGACAGAGTAAGGAGAACCCCACCGTCAGATTCGCCCCGCATCGTCGCGAATTACTCGCAACCGCGCGTATATCTAAAACGTTTGTCGCCTCGCACCCTCGCGAGATATTCGAGACCGCGCGTTTTATTAAAACGTCTTACTACTACGACAATGCGACGTTCACGTCGTTTACAATTAATAAGAGACACCTTCTCGTCGCGTTTCCTCTCGTTTTGTGAATTTAAACGCAAGCGAAGAGGCAGGCACGTGCCCAAACGCACATCGACGATCGCCGCCGCTACTCCCCAGATAATCAGAGACACCTCGTTGTTGCCCTTCCTCTCGTTGCCTGAAGTTAAACGCAAGCCGAGAGGCAGGCACGTACCCAAACGCACACCGACGATCGCCGTCGCTACCTCCCAATTAAAAGAAACGACGAGCAGCGGTGTGTGGTCCACACCGACAACGAGCGGAACGAAAGCGGGAATCGAATCGACGATCGTCAGCAGGCGACTCATCGAGAGTTACGATGACAGTGCGACCAGTCCTAGTAGACCCTTGCACCCGCTGTCACCGTTACTCAATGTATCAGAACCGCCGCCGCCGCCGCCGCCGAGACGTCTTACCATCACTGCTGCTATTACTCCTGCTGCTGCTGCTGTTGCTGCTCCGACACCGCGACGTTCGTGTCGTTTAAAAGAACAGCAGACTACTGCTGCTACTACTGCTGCTACTACTGCTGCTACTACTGCTGCTACTACTACGACACTGCGACGTTCGAGTCGCTTACAATTAATCAGAAAGCGTAAAGTTAAATGCAAGCCGAGAGGCGTGCACGTGCCCAAACGCAAACCGATGATCGCCGCCGCTACCCCCCCAGATTCGTCGCAAATTAGAAGAAACGACGAGCAGCGGTGTGTGGTCCTTTGTGTCTACACCGACAACGAGCGGAACGAAAGCAGAAATTAAATCGACGATCATCAGTAGGCGACTCACGGAGAGTTACGATGACGGTGTGGCCGGCCCCAGTAGGGTATCTTCGTATCCGCCGTCACCGTTACTCGACGTACCAGAACCGCCACCGCCACCACCGCCACCGCAATCGAGGAGAGGCGGCGCGACGTCGAAATGCACATATTCACCCAGCGACACAATATCGCTATTATTAACGAGGCCCTGCGCACCCGCAGCCTCGACGATGTCGATGTGTGGAGGAGGTTAAGACTGAAGAATCTTGACCTCTTCTTGGATTTTACGGTGAATGCTATACGGAACCAGGCGTACCAGTTGGCGCACGGACTGGTCGATCGCCGGTTTCTCGAGGACCACAGTCTCGCTCTGACCGCTATGCGTGAAATGCTCTTGCAAAATTTGTAGAGAGAGAGAGCGACATATATGTGTGTATAAAAATATCAAGTCGATAGTATAAATATATCTGTAAATACATACATATTTTTATATCAAGAGACGTCTCGGCGCTTAAGTGTATGCCGTGTACCTATATGGCGAGCATCTGAGATTATCGGTTAACCGATTAAGTTTCAAATAGTCTCGATACCTTGGGTTTAAATTATATAATAGTGCTTTTCTTTTTTGTGCCCTATGAGCGCAGATTTGATTGCGACGCAAAGTTTGAATCTAGAAAATATATTAAGAAACGTTGTCGTCGTCGCCGCCGCTCTCGAAACGGGATAATATCCAGTCTTTGACGCAAGCCGCAAAAAACGCACAAAAAAGACTTTTAACTTATAAAATTATGATAAAAGAAAACCCAAAAACAATCCTCGCCGTGGTCGCCACCTTGTGGTGGCGAGGCTTACGGGCATCGTTACGGAAAGATGCGCTAACCAAGAGCGACCGCGATATTGATTTGTATCCTACTTTGTTTCGTGAAACTGACGGTTACTTTCATGATAGTCGGGGGGGGAGGGGCGGAGCCCCCCTCCCTGGCCAGGGGGCCTCCGCCCCCCTGGGCCCCCTGCCGGGGGACTTCGCCCCCCGAACCCCCTTTAAGATTCTTAACCAAGGATTTTGCCTAGGCAGAGCATGCCATCAACTATCCAGCGTGAAAACTACCTTTTTATATGGTACAGCCGTACTTTTTACGCATTTTATACAGTATATCTATAGAACCAATTTTTTTAACCATTTCGTTTTGAGCCTTTTTGAGTGCCAGACTTAGAAAAAATTACCCAGACCTAACCCGAGTGAAATTGATCCGCGTGGTGACTTTTTCAAAAGTGACCAAATCCGTGAAAAAAAAATTTATCCAAAATTTGCATGTCCAAAACACGTTTCTCGACATTCTCTATCGATTGGTGTAGTCGACATTTTACCAATCTGGTAATGCCTCTATAATCGAAACTACCATTGGGACTTAGAAAAATTTCGAAAAAAATTTTCAAAAATAGGTCAAAAATTTATGGGTCCAAAAGACGTTTCTCGACCTCCTCTATCGATTGGTATAGTCAACGTTCTAGCGATTTGGTAGTATTTTTCACTCAAAATGCCCTTATGGGACTTAGAAAAATTTCGACCAAAAAAAGGAATACTTAAACACTTATAACTTCTAAACGACTAAATCGTTTAAGATGAAACAGGTCTCATTCGAAAGCTTGTCGCCTCCCCCTTCGATCGCGATTCGTTTCGTCTTAAACGGTTCGCAAACTTCCAAAATATTCGTAATTTTTGATAAAAACGCGATTCTTTAAAAATTCATAACTTCTAAACGGTGCGTCCTGGAGCAAAACACAAGAGGGCATTTTTGTTTGCCACGACGAGATCTACAAAAAATATTCAGGTCAGACACCCCCTTGATGTGCTCGTTTGCGAGTTACATACTAGAGAAATCGGTTTCAATGACAGTAACTTTTGAACGACTGAACCGAAGATGAAATAGGTCGCGTTCGAAAGCTCATTCCCTCCCCCTTCAATCGCCACCAGTCTCGTCTTAAACGGTTCGTAAACTCAAGAGATATTCGCCATTAAAGCCAACCCCGCTTTGCAATCTCAGGAACAGAAAGGGGTAGAAAGATGAAACTAGAGGGGTTGGATAGCCCTTGTCGAGCACTTTCACCTCCACTTTGTCCCATCCCTCTACGACTCACCGTTCGGGAGTAACGTGCGTTTTGACCATTGAAACCGCCGCCATTTTTGAACGGATGAACCCTTTAAGTTTATTCCCTCCTCCTTCGATCGCGACCAGTTTCATCTTAAACGGTTTATAAACTCGAGAGATATCCGTCATTAAAGTCAAGCCCGTTTTGCTATCTCGAGAACGGGGAGGAGGAGGAAGATGACGACACCGAAGCGGACTAGTCCTTGTCGAGCCCTACCACCCACCACCGGTCTCATCCCTCTACGACGCATCGTTCGAGAATATAGTTAGAAAAACGGAAAGATTGACCGCGCCAAAACCGGACTTGTACCGATCAATTTGCCTCGGCCCCCTCTACCACTCTACGGTCTTAACTCGAAAAAAATAGGTCTGCCCAGACATGTAACCTAACCTAACCTAACCTAACCTTAACCACACCCCCAACACTTCAATGGAGGTTTCCCCCTTTGTAACGGGGGAAATACCGGGGCGGTCGCGGTGCCTCTACCCGGGAGCCGACAGGTCTCCCCCCTACCGGGGGGGAGCGTCTAGGCCCCGGCGGGAAGTCTCCCGCCCGCGTGCCGCCCTTACCCCTGTCGCCGCTGCCTACTAGCCCTCCGTCCGTCGACCCGGATACGTTCGGGGACCGGACTGACGGGGGCGAGGCTGCGGCGCGCGCGGCCGGGTATCCCAGGGACAACACCCCGGCCGCGCACTCCGCCAATAGGGAGACGGCCGAAATAATATCGGCCGTCACATCCCGGCCGCCGACCATACGTCCTTGGCCGGGATGGAGGAACCCTGTATCCTCATCCCTTGGACTCCTGTTGCCCCCCGCGCCGCCGCCCGCACAAATGCGGGACGAATCGGCGACGAGGAGCTCTCCTTTTGTGCCGCCGCAGCAAACGGCGGCGGCCCTCCTTTCTTCCGTTTGGGCTCCGGCCTAGGGGGCGTTGGGGAGCTTGACCGGCTCACCCGCGACACACCCCCGTCGGCCGGGGCCCTCACCTTGTCCAACCCGCCGCCGCGAGCGCCACCGGCGACCACCGCACATGGCGGCGGTCGAGACTCGCCAGCGGATGCCACGACGGCGGCGAAGGACGGGCCGCTTGCAGCGGAGCGGGGCGGGGCCGTAGTCCGCACGCCCCGCTTACTCCGCTGTTCGCGGCCCCCAACTTGGAGCGGACCGGCAGCGGTCATGTCTCCGCCGCCGGCCTGCTTGGCCGAGTTGGAGGAGGGGGACGCTGACGCACTCGTCCGCGCGTCGCTCCTTCTCCTCCTCCTCCTTGGCCTTGTACTCTTCGGGGTCTCCCCGGGGACGCGGGAGGCCTGGACGCCAACATCCGCAGTACTCCGGGGAGATCCCCCGACTGCTGCATCGATGGAGACCGAAGCCTCCATCTGCATGCTTCCTTTCACTGCTGCCGGAGCAGTGCTTTCTGCACGCTCCAGCCCTACAAGTAGGTTCTTGAGCATAGTGCAGGACCTGCCAATCCTTTTGGCCTCGAAGCCATAATCGGACGACATTGCCACCGTCCATCACCCTAAAGAGGCCACGCAGGGCGAGGAGACCTAAGTCCCGGTCAGACCCCGCGGTTAGCTCCTCCATCACCTCATAGATGTTGCGGTCCAGGAGACCGAAGAACCCCTCCACAGAGGAGTCCCGGTCAGCCCAGCGCCTGCAACCCCTACATCCCTTTACACTAAGTAAGTGAGAATCCGCCATTAGAGATTGAATCCCACTGCCCGCAGCGGCTGGACCAGCCGGGTATACCCTCACCTCCCCAGAGACATGACCTAGGGAGGGCCCCGAGTTCCCCCGGGGGGCTGGCTTATGTCTCGGGCCCCGGGATTTCTCAACCGGGGCACTGGACTCCAGCCCCTTACTCACCGTGGGAGAGGCCGAAACCAACTTCCCACGGCTTTCAGGGGTCTCCGGCCTCCGACAACCGGGGCACCGCTGCGGGCGCCGCCACGCGGGGGGCCCCACGGACGGGGTATTGGCGAGGAGGCGACGCCCCCTCCAAGCCCTCACCCGCCGTGGCGACCAGCACGTCCTTCTACGGGGGGGGGAGTAAACTCTCCCCCCCGGAGGACTCCCGCTGCCCGGCGACCCTCTTCGGAAGGGGCGCCGTCGAGGGACGCCGGGCTCACCACGTCGTGCTGCCGGACCCAGACCCCGGATTACCTCAGGGCGGCTCACGGCGGCACGCGTAGGGACACCGCGGGCCCAGACCTCAGAATACGTCCGAGCGGCCCCGCGGGTCTCCACCCACCAACTGTGCCGGCGGATCCAGACCTCCGGGAAACATCCCGGAGCGGCTCACGCCGGCACGTGCAAGGAGCACTCGGGCCCAGACCTGGGAAACGTCCCAGCGGCCCCGAGGCTCCCCGCCCACCACTAGTTTTAACGTGTTTTCCTTCACGGCGGGACTCTTAGCCCCCGAGGCCCCACGCCATCCGTTGTTCCCAGTGTCCAAAAAAGGACCTATGGGCTCAACGGAGGCTTTAGGGGCATCAGGAGAGCTCCCCCACCACGACAAGGTGGTCCCACGTTCGGGGGAGGGGGAGAACCCAACCCTTTTTTTTTTTATTATAGAGGGAAAATGCTTGATGCAGACCCCTCCGCCCTCACTCCAGCAAGCTCGGACCTCCGTCCCAACCCAAAATGGGCCAGGACTTCAGACCTCACTCGCCGAGGCTCGGACTTCGGGGTACTGTGGGACTCGACGTGCCGTGCCATGCTGCAGTCGGATCACCATACCCACTAAAAACCCTCTTTCCAACTCACTCCAGGGCACGGCGGAACTGCCGGGGAGGCTCTACTTCACCGCACCCCATCATTGTCAATGAGCTCGCGCTCCTCCAATGGCACGCATTCCTTCCAACATATGTACCGCACATTACGCGACCACACTTCTCACCTCGTGCATTCACATTCATACTATACTATCACACGTTCACATTTACACACACACACACCCGCACCATACTCCACTCACTCACGCATGGAGAGCTCCCCCCCTCAGCCAACAACAAGTCCACACTTGTGGACGCTGTCGACGATAAGCGCCGGCAGCCGGGACTCCAAACAACAATACGAGGGGGAAAAAGTCCCCGGCCGTCCCCTCACCAAAGGCGAGGCGACGGCAGAGGAAGCCACACTCATTCTATATACATTCATTCACAAAGATTCATTCTCATTCTCACACCATGCATACAGAGCGAGGTGAGCTGGACGGAATCCCCGGCCACACCAGCGGTGCATCGCTATGTACATATATGCTGAATTAAATAATAGATAAATAGATTAAATAGTGATTGAAATAATAGAAAAAACAGAATAAGTAAGACGTAACCGTGTAAGTCAAACAAGGGACGAAACGCATATATGTGCAATCAGTAAAAAGAATAAATATGCACCGCACCACACATAACAATAGTCTAATTAATAAAGTAAAGAGATATTACGTAACGAATACAGAACTAATACCGGTGTAGAAAAAACAAACCAAACAATAATTATCACCGGGTACGTGGTTTGAAATTAGTGGCAACCCCGGCCATGCTCTCGCAGGCCGAGGAGCCAATCCGATGTGCCGCAGCGCGACCCCAGTCGGCGCAAATCACGCAATGAGGGTCCGATGTACAACCATATGACGTGTGACCAGTGCCACCACAGCGGAAACAGTGACCTGTACGGTCCATCGTCGCCTCGTAGTTGTTTCGCACATGTCCGAAGTGCCAGCACTTAAAACATTGAACTGGGCGCGAGCGCATAACTTCGACTCGCGCCACGGACCATCCTATGTTGAGTCTACCTATTTTCCCTAGTTTTATCGCCGCAGCTAAAGGGCACTTAACTCAAACGAGGTTGAGGCCATTACGCATAGCCCTAAATGGGCTAATTCGAATGTCGCTCGCGAGGCAGCCGGTAGCCTCGATAACTGCGGTAATCATCTCGTCTTTTAACACCGACTCATCAAACCCGCTGACGCGAATGTCGGCCCTCACTATAGGACGAGCGACAACGGCGCTCTGACCGATAACATCACGGAGACGGGAGGCCAACGCGTCGGCCTTCACAGAACCTTCTAATCCCGGGACTTCAATTAAAATACCGCCGTTAGCGGCCCTTCTCATACGTGGATTAACAATCCCCAAGTCTTTCAAATTAACTACCTCTCGAGCCTGGCGAATAATCTCGGCATATGAAGGTTAGTTTTAATTGTAACAGCTGCATTTTTTGGGGGCCTTTTCCGAGTGCCACTGGAAAAACCGGGAGGCCCCATCCTCCTCTCAGGCCTAGCATTGCCAGCAGTGCCAGGCACCCGTCCAGCCGATTCCGGACATTCCTTGGTGGCGTTGGTCCCTGCCTGCCTCCTCTTGTCCTTCTTACTAATGACCTCGGTCCAGCCTTCCAGGTCCAGGAACTGGTCTGAATCCTCCCTTCGAGAACCAGTCACTTGCTCAGGAGCCGAGCGAGGAGGTACCAATTGGATGTTGCTGATTATTTTAGGAACTGCGCGTTTGGGGGGGTCCGCTAAGGACGCTGTCCTATTAACCTTGTCAGAGATTACCTCTGTGGATCCGTACAGTTCAGCCCTCATTGATCTAAGGAGTTCTTGGAAACTAGTAATTTTCTCCTCGAATTTGGAAATCGCAGTTAATTGGTCGTCCAATGCTTGTAGGGATTCGACGATAGGCGATTGTCTCTCCTGTGCAATCTTCTTTCTAGAGGTATTCTTTCTAGACGTCACTGGTGTATTAGGGGTGTCTGATCCGCTCTTAGCCAAATGTGAGGATTTCTCTAGAGAGTCCGCCGTAAGCGATCTTGATCCAATCCTACGTCGTAAATCGTAGATCTCACCATTTAATTTTTCAATCTTTAGGTCGGCTTCCTTAAGGAAGCTCTGAAGTCTATCCTCCTCCCTTTTTGATTCTCGTAATTGAGACGCCAGTTCATCATTGCGTCTCCTTAGATACGTCACATCTCCGGTATCCTTAACGCGATCCACCAGATTTTTTATCACCGACCTAATACATGAAATTCTATCTTTGAGACAGCCGGAAATTCTGCCATTTAAGTTTTTGGACTTGGATCTCGCTAGCTCCATGTCTCCGAGCCAGCCATCAACGACTCCAGCCAGATCATCCACGTTTCTATTACAGAGATCCTCTTTCGCAATACGAGTCGGGCAGTCCGTAAAGTCCAAGTTCAAGGACGATGACGATAGTGATAGGTCCATCTTTTCTAGACGGGCCTTCCTTCTACGAGCACGTTGTGGAGATATGTTCAACGGAGTGTCCGAAATCACAATCGGGCCATCGGAATCGTCGCTCACCGGATTAGTGACGTGGGGGTCTTGCTTTTAAGACTTTCTTCCGACCCTTAATAGGGAAGGAATCAGCGTCCGAGTCAGAATAACTGCCCTTCTCCTCTAAACTTCTCTTCCTAGATATCACCAAGGGATCCATCGACGTGAGGTCATCGCAACCGAGTCTATCGTACATATTATTAGACGGGGTCACCATCTCGTCACTCGGACCAGGAAGCAAGGGATTATTAACCGCATCACTCTCCCCCTCCTCGGCGGTAACATGACCAGGCTGGGAGCCCGCCGGCAACTCCCCACCCGGTTGTGGCCCATCGCGGGATTCGGCACAAAGCCCCGATCCGGGGGAGCCTGGGATCATAGCCCCCCCCTCTGCCGGTTACCGGAGATCCGAGCTTCCGGTGGTTTATCCGTAACATTATCCATTGTCCATAATCATAGCGAGGTCTTGATTTAGTGACGGTGTGTCCTTCACCGGGGGGGCCGCGGCGGCGGCGGCGGCAGAGCGGTACGGAAAAATTTAAGTATGTATGTATAACGGCTTAGCAGTAGAGATCCGCGCAACAATGCCAGAATAATAAACACCAGTCAATAAGTTACAGAAAGTAGTAGAATATCAGTACCAATAATGATAATAATAATACCGATCGATCGATCGGTCAATCAACCGGCGACGCAGTGGCCCCCGGAACCCCAAATACAATGAATAACTAACTACGATAAGTAAATAATTCAAATAAAATAAATAAATAAAATAAAATTCAAATAAACTCGATAACTAACAAAAAATAATAATAACAATAAATAATTACGTATTGTGATCAAAATTCTTTCAATTAAGTTAAATTACTGAACAAACTAAACAGAATAAATAATTATTAACTAACAAAACTTAAGGTAACAAGAAAATAACAACAAAACACTAACAAGAACAACCGACTGGGGAAAAATAATTAAAACTAAAAATAAATTAATTAAACGCATTGTGATCAATTCATCAGTAGAATAAACAAATATGAAATATGAAACTGAATAAAACTCATAAAAGCAAGACAAACTAAAATCTACATCAAATCAAAATTCAGGAGCCACGGCACCGCCAGCCAACCACACCGCAGTAAAAGCCATACTTGCAAGTAGGGCTTAAATCACAACCGTTACATGAGAACCAGGCAGAAAATTTACATCCTAGGAACTTCCGCTTACAAATAGTCAAGTTTATCATAATAGATGGAATCTAAAAGTCCCCAGGCGTCGCAATTTCAGATTTAGAAATAGATACTTTTGTTTGAAAGGCGTCAAGTTGGCCGACTGCATGACTAATGCTTATATGCGCCATAACCTCAATTACAAGTAAATAATGAACAAAGAAACGATTAATAGATGCAATGCACCTACCTCTCGAATAGCTTCGTCCGTTGACTGCAACCAGAATAAACATACAACGTAATAATGATTGAGCCTTTTTATTTATTTTAGGCCTATTTTCTTTCTTTTCCTGCTTGCTTCTTCTTTCCTTAGGAATAGGAGAGAAGTAATTTGAGTTAATCCTGATATAAGTATGCTATTAAAATTGATTGAAAATTGAATAACAATCAAATAAATAAACGCAATTAGCAAAATTAATACTAAATAGTAATGTGTATGTTAAAACGACCCACAGTGTATAAGACCCATAATTAACCATCAGGGCCGTTGATAGATTTCCTAACCTATCCTATCAGTATCAGTAGTAATAGTTAATAAACAGTAGTAACAACAAAGTTGCCGGCAGAGGCGCAATGCCAAAAATAATATTCAGAGCAATCCCGATAACCAGCAATAAACTTCCGCATTATCCGAATTACAGACAGTAATTAAGCAAAATATTAGATAGTAAACAGTATAATATCAATAGTGATGATCCGAGCCATAAAATTATGCGTCCATTCCAATATAAGGATAAGAAGGCGCATAAGTAGTCAACATATTGAAGAGATGTAACGCATTAATTATAGTTAAAGAAATAAAAAGAAATAAAAAAGAATTACAAGAATTACGAAATTAAAAGATTGATCCCTCGCCCCGAGTCCCAAGCAAAACACAAGAATTAATTAACTAATATTAATAGGAATGATAGTTAAGTCAATAATAAATATGACTTATGATAAGTGTAAAAATTTAATTAACTAATTAATTGAGTTACATTAGAGTGAGTGAGCGTCAACAATAAGCCAGTAATATAATAGTCCAACATATATAAAGCGGAAACAGATTAATAACGACAATAATATGGTAACAATTAGATAGGTAGTAAGTAACTCACGTCAATCAATAACAAAACAGATAGTCATCAAAAGTTAATTGAACCACAGTGAATACTAATGATAGGAAAATTAAGACAGTAATAGATACATGATACTCCCAGCACAAGCATACACATACTTAAATAAAGGACTTATACACGCCGAGTACAATATAATCACAACATAATTCATGTAGGAAGAAACAATTATTAGGAATATAATTAACTAGGAATAATAACATAGTAAAATAGTTATAATAGTAAAAAATTGAAGGAAAGTATAAATAATACACTCTAATACCACAGAAATATCACAGATGAAAGACGAAAGAAGAAAGACTGTGCCTTATAAAAGTCAAAAATTACAGCAATAACTGATAAACGACATTAAGTAATCCATTTATCTTAAAGATTACAAATCCCAAATCTATATCTACATGTCTATATCTGCATGTATATGCCATGTAACAGGGTACCACCCATATGCTGCCATGCGTTGCCACCTCCCTGCAAGGGCACAACTATTAAACGATAAATAAGTAAATAAAATTAGTACATAATTAAATTAGAATAAATTAGAATAAGAAAGTAGAAAGAAATAAAGAAATAAAAAACAAAATAAATTAATAAATTAATCATAGTAACAGGGTACGAAAGGTAAAGTAGTAATATAATAAATAATAAGTAGTAAATAATAATAATAATAATAAATAATAATAATAAATAGCAGCAGCATGACGATGGACTAGTAAGTAAATAAATAAATAAATAAAAATAGACGGAAAAGGCTGACAGAAGTAGTAATAATAAAAGTAATAAATACTAATAGTAATGAAATACTCAGATTAAATTGTATTACTAAAGTAGGAAGTACTAAAGTACTAAGACACTAAGACAATAACGTAATAAGATGGTTAAATGAGTGACAGAATGACAGAATAAATGAATGAACATCAGAGCAGTAAGCTATTAAGTAAATAAGGGAAATTAAAAGGTAATTGAGGACTATAATAGAATTCAGAGAATTAAAGTAGATTAAGATTAAGGCCGAAAAGAGCAAGAAATAGTGAAGTATAGACCCCACAGTGGGTCTCCCGAATAATAATAAAAATACTCTTAAAGAGCAAACCACATAGATATATTATATTTATAAAGTAGCGTAAGGTAAAAGTAAAGTAAAGTTATTAAGTGTATAAGTATATGAGTAGCTGCCAGTAAAGTAAAATAAAATATGAAAAGTAATTACATGAACTGCCCGATGCTATAGATAACTGAAACTCAAAATCCAAATAATTAAAATACCAAACTAGACATAATAAAATATTAAAAGGTGTCCATAGTCATGATACAAAATAATGACCGGTCAGATTAGATTAGCACCCCGTAAAGTTTATAAGATAATTCAAGAATAACAGTGATATCCAGACATCTAGATAACGCTCCAAAATACAAGGGAGAGGCAATCCCATGACACGACAGAGAAATTAACACTAACAGATCATACCAAACTTAGGTTAATTCGACCGATATCCGGGATAAACATGGAAGGAATAACTATTCCTCTTCCAGAGTAGAAGGAGAGACTCGGTCCTAAAAACACACAAATATTAATATAAATTCGAATGACGAACAAAGAAGGATAACATTATAATATCGCAAAGTTAATGAAGTCATAATGAGGACATATAAGATTAAACAAAAGATTATCAGGGACCCGAACCCATCCCTCCAAAATAGAATAATAATTCCATCGGTTCGACTTCACGACATCGGTGTTGGAGATAACTTTTCCCTGGTTACCACATTAAACATCATCACGTAAAGCTGCAACAGAGGTGCACATGAGTACATCACATAACAATTAAATTACAAGTCACTTACATATCTTAAATTAGAATAATAATAGACAATAAATACCATATGGTATAATGATACAAGTATAAGAAATAATAATATATGAATCAAATCAAATCAAAATCGCTCATCGTATAAAGTAAGTATTGATTGTCGACAGTATTACGGTAAAAGGCTTTAAAGCGACAACAAATAACAACAGTAATAAGGCAGATGAAACGCACAGCCCGAAAACAGTGCGACACAACGAAAATTAATAGAGCACATCGACATAACTCGCGTAACTCAGCACGGCACAAAGAAGGGAAGACATATTGTCTTCTCCGTAAAGTCGCCCAATCATGCGCGGCAAAGAGCTAGTAACTCGAGACAGGAGCCAATAACATTCACGGAAATTTACGTTGACTTATAGAATATGCTGCGTTACAACAGTCCGTCCGATCATCACAGATATTAAATAATATAATAAAATAAAATAATATGATACACAACAATCCGAAAGTAAAGCAGAGTCAAGATTGCTTCCAATAGAGAACAGCAAATACAAGCGGGCACGGAAAAAACGATCGTTAAGTATGATAATTTCTCGCCAAACCTGAGATACAATGCCGTCCTCTCTACAAGGGACGGCCGCCATTGCGCACAGCGGAACATGCCACGACGAACGAAGTAGAAATTCGCTTGTATCTCGATAATCGTCTGTCGAAGACGTTTCCCTCCACATTCGCAGACAGAAAAACGCACGCCGCACGCACTGGATGCACTCGCACACCCGAAATACGTCCGCAAACACATCGGCCATGCAGCCAGATACGGAGCTGCGAGAAACACGTCCGCACCACACCGTCGCCGCCGCGGGACCCCCTTTTTTTTTTATGGTTACCCAGGGAAATGCAGTTACGCATACCCGCCCTTACCCCGGTCCTGACTTTCTGGTCGTGACCAGCCCGGTCCTGACCAATGTTTGGTCCTGACCAGTCCGGTCCCGACTCCCAGCCCTGACCGGTTGGGCGGGTTATGTGGGACTCGCCCTATTTAACGGGCCCTACCCACTAAAACCCTGGGAGTGRCCTAYCTCYGGCTAYGCGRGGGCGRGACGGGATCTAGGGCTTCTGCACGTCTATCCGTCCCGCCCCCAGCCAAGCGCCGCGGCGCTCCTACCTCGTGACGGGGTCCGGGCAGCCCGCCTACCGGCCGACGTCCCGGACCCCGACCTGACGGGGCGGCCGCCC
>JANQDE010000395.1:51890-62891 GCA_037157785.1 Cephalotes varians | reverse complement strand
TCTTTAGAAAACTTGATGTTAATGTAGGTATCTGAAATATATTATTTTGTTGTTTTATACATTTTCCTTAACACACAATTTCATCAAAATGATTCAATTTCATTTCCCTCTTTGTTCAAATTTAAATGACTGTAGTATCTAATGATCTTTTGTATTCAAACATAAATAAACATTACATTACATGTATATTAAGCCATCCATAAATTTTACTTAAATTATGTACATTAAAAAAAATTTGATATAAATATTCATCTTTTATTTATGTTTTGCGTACATAAAAACAATCTCTCGACATCTTATAAAATTGAAACATAAGAATCAAAATTCTGTTAAGTTCACGATATAATGTTTGACAGTATCTTTTAACCATGATATGTAATAATATAATGCAATGTAAATATTAAGATATATGAAAAAGAAATACATCAAGTATTTTCCTACTTAATAAAAAAAATAATTAATACACAAATATAAATATTAATAACAACAAAGTAAGAATAAAATCATAATAAACAATATTCATAACAAAGAATAATTACGTAATTTGTTATTATCTGTTACGTTATAATGTATAAAATATTAATATTTAATATTTTAATTGATAATTTATACATATAAGAGAATAAACCACGGTAACTGGCGGCTATGTCAAATATGACAATATACTCTGCTAGTATTTACGTTTTGCTTTTAATTTGCTACTATATAATCATGCAAATTTTTAACAACTATATAGTAGTAGATTAATGGTACTGTATCTTGAGTACTAATAGTATTATACCTTAGGAAGAATATAACTATACTTTAATTGTTACTGTATGAATATTGTCTTTTTTTTATGATTTTATTATTTTATATATCTTTTCACGAATGTATTATATTTGTGTTATAATTATTAATTTTATTAATGAAGAAAATGTATCTTGAGCATTTATTTTTACAAGTCAAATTTTTCTTCAGTTTATTAGCCATTTACACGCATATTAGATTTCTGAGAAATGCGAGCACCCAAACAGTCTCATAATACAATGTATTCACAAAATTATTTCTACAAAATTGATAATTTTACGTTAATGTAATATAAAAAAGAAATAAAAAATTAAGAATTTGATAACGGTGAGCAAATTTTAATATTTTTTTCAATTTTTAAGAAAAATATTAATAATTAATAAAATGTGTTTTTCTTTTATATAACATAATATAAATTAAACATTCGTGTGAAAAATATTTAATTCATACGATCTTGTACCATATCACTTATAAGAGTTGCATGTTTCTTTTCTTTAACAAAGTCTTTGAGTGAAAAGTCGTGATGCTACTTGTCCAAATATCAGAGTCTTATGGTATGCGCAACATCGGTTATTTATAGTTGGAACTGTCTCTTATTCTGTATGAATGTAAAGAATGATTAATAAAAAGTATAAATATAAATATAAAAAATATAAAATGTTTTATTGATTTTATTCGGTTATAAGTATCGGTTACTAAATATCATTCATTTAAGACTCAGTAAGATCTAAAAGATCTGATCTTATATCGCAGATTTTTTATTAATTAATTTCTTTTACCAAATTTTACCAAAATCGCAAAACGATAGAAAACTTTTCTGTTCAATCAAATCGTTTAAGACTTACTTTTACGTTGCGTGGTGTAAGAAAAGAGAATAATTACTTAAATTACCTTTTTCTTTTCGTTTGATCTGTGTTTTGTCCACAGTGCTTGATGTAGAAGGTCTCTTGGTCGGAATGTTTTGTTGTACTCCACTCTGTTCTGATCGCTCGGTCCTATCGTCTACCGTTGAACTCGATGTGCTCGGTCCAGGTCTGTATTTATATGTAATTTTAAAAATAAAAATTATTACGTATCATTTAAAAATCGATTACTCGGTTATCAAAACTTTTTAAGATTTAGACAATTTCAGTATTATCAATATTTGAATATTTACGTTTGCAGTTTATTTATGTTTTACGTATATATGTGAAAATAATCTTTTTAAAAATCAATGTTGAAAATGAAATATGATGCTACGGAAAAAAATCGCATAATTTAAGCGAACATCGACATATTTACATGTCTGATAATGAGTAAGACTCCGCTCGTAGGTACGTAAAGTGAGTTAAACCGAATAAAGAAATTTTCCAATATTTTAATATTTTATTTTCGCACTAATTAATAAGAATTTAATTAATAAAGTGAGTGAGAGCGCGATTTAACAACAAAAAACAGCGTTAATATACGCGAGACGCGCGCCTTTCCCACTAACTCGTCGCACGCGTAGCAACGCCAAAAGTAACGTAACGTTTGACCGTCTCTTCCTCGCGTTTTATACATTTACTACTAAATCATTATATTTATTGTCATATACTCTGCATATATAATATAGTAATAAAAATTATTGCCATTTTTAATCATCGGTAACTGAAAATGTCAAAATTTAATAACTTGTATAATACTAGATTTTGAGTGGATTATAAATTACAAACATATAAAACTTGTTTAAAAATTATAAAATACACAAAAAGAGGTCTGATTGGTAAATGTATATTTATGTTTAATAAAAATGGTAATGGGAATCCAAATATATATTGATGATAAAAATATAAATAAAGTTGTACAAAATAAAATGTTTTAATTAAATAAGACACAACATATGTTTTTTATTAGCGAATGGTATATTAGAAAAAAATTAATATATATATCTTATATAGTATACAAATTTATTATGTGTTATGATATGTGTTATGTTACGTAAAAAATTTGTAAGATTTGTGTAATTATAAAAAGTTTTCGTTACTGTTGAATTTATAAATAATATGATGCAATTAATAGACGATCATATTTTTTGTAAATTATAGTTGGAAAATTAATATTTAATTTTCAAACCCGTTTATGTTAATATGAGAAAAGTAAATTACTCATGCAGGACGGTTATTTCTCTCTCAATTTTGTTGAAAGTAGCCATTCTAATTTCTTTTTTTGGTTTTCTACGTTGTTCGTGTAGCTCTGCATATTTTTTAAATAGACTTTCATATCGTTTTCGATGTTTTTCTTTATTTAAATTTTCGCTTACTTCTTTTAGTTCGCTTAGTTCTTTATCTACTGTTTTTATCCAATCATATCGAATGTGTTCAGGAATAGAACTGAAAAAAAATTTTAACAAGACGTGTTTAATAAAGTACATTTTGATAGATTCAAACAGAATATCTGATTTTCATGATTAGACTCGATATTTTAACTAGAATTAGCTTATAAGTTGTGGTAGTATTTTGAATTGAATTTATAAAACTTCTAGTTATATTTACTACTAGCGTTTTTTCACGAAAACATCATACTGACTTAACTTAATAAATTTATCAAATCATTTATCATATCGATGTATCAAAAAATTCTGCTATATTTAGTAGAAAATAATTAATAATGTTCTTTTATTTTACAATAATGATAGTATATTAGATGTGGGCAATAAGAGTCACTGTATTGAATATAAGTTTCCCTATGCAAAAAATGTGCCTACATAATAACAAAGCTTTTATACGAATAACAATAATTTACAATTTTGATTGAAAATTGATCCCTATCATAATATCTTTGATATCGAATTATGAATCGATTTGATCGAGTTATGAAATTATTGAAACAAAACAACTAAAACAAAATCGATTTCCGCATTTTGGCAAATTAAAAAAAAAAAAGTCTTTATACCTATGAGAGAAGTAGTGTTCAAGTAATACTTTCAGATTTATTTTAGCTTTTTCTTTTATTTCCGAACTCATCAATTCTATCTTCAGCTCACATTTTGGACACGCTGCTTCGTTGTCTATTACAAAATATTTATCCAACGTGTCACATCCGATTTTTGTCTTCACTATTTTCGTATAAATACATGAACTATCGCCATGATATATTTCGAAATGGTTTTTTAAAAGGTACAGACCGTACTTATTATATCGAATTACTCTTTGACAAGTAAAACATTTTGCTGTAGATTCTACTGTATTTATAAGAAATTTCTGGTAAAGGAATCCACGTTCCGGGTAATCAGTTAATTCCGTTATGTAATGTTCTTCGTTTAAATGTTTTATGCGATATGGTACAGTCTTTTTCAAATTTAGGAAACTTGTATCACACATTTTACATTGTATGTAGTTAAAACTTTTCTTACTAGGAAATAATGTATCACTGTAATAATGATTTTCCCACGGGATACGATCTGGAAATTCCGATTCCATTTTCGTTATAACTGTTCTGTATCGCGGATCACTCAAGACTAAATGTATCATTTGAAGAAACGTTTGCTTTTTCAAAATTGCTCATGAAAGGTCGAAGGGAGATATTCGATTCTTTGTCTGAATATAAATATTGATGTGTACTTGATTATTATGTAGTATCTGTCTAACCGATAGATAGTATAGCTTTATCTTATTATTAAAATATATATAATTCTAATTTTATATTAAAATATACGTAATGCTTAAAATTTAAATAAGACATATCAATTTACATATGTATATAATAGATTTATAAAATAAATATTAATAAAACCTTAAAATTAAATATGAAATATCGACTACGCGACTAATGCGACAACGAACGAAAATTCTGTGAGTACCATGCATATATAAATGCAAACCATATTTTTTCGAAAAAAATTAAAGAATAGTAAGTGAACATTAGATAACGTTCTTATGTGTAATAATAATTAACATTAAAGGATGATGCCAGTAGTCTTTTATTATATAAGATTTGAAAAAAGTGATGAAAAATCAAATTTTTTACTTTTGATATGGTTTTCATTATTTGTATAAGATATTATCCCATTGCATTATTATATTATCTCCAATGTCTGTTACATGTTATAATTTTTTGATTAAATACATTTTAAAAATATTTATGCATAGTTGAACAATTTAATACCTTTAATTTATAGTGTTTTGTGAATACAATATTGCTTTTGTTGGTACAATATGAACTCGTTTTGTATAAACGAGGGTGTTTCGAGTCTGATCGATTTCTATCCATGAAAACTTCTCATAACTTTGAAATTTTCCCTATTCCTTATATTTTATCTTTTTTTTTAAATAAAGTACAAATATTTATTCTACAAACTTCAAAGTATATTCATGAATTTTTATAGATTATTTGAATCACTTTAAATAGATGAAAAAGTGGCCGCACTCGAAATACTCCCTTTAGTAATAATAAGATGCTGTTTCTCACACGGTATTGTAAGGGTTAATAAGATACAGATTTTCTATTATTTTGCATAATGCACTAATAGTATTCTAGATTTGATCTAAGAGATACTATCACAAAAAATGCGATTTGTTTCTTTTATAGATGTATGTAAATGCGAGTATATATTCTTTATGCAATATAAGATCAATGAATTTAGCTAAGTAAAATAGTTAATATAAAAATGTAAGGCAATGTGAGACATTCTCTTCTGTTTTATATCACGATTTATAACGCATACACACACGCACACACAGAAAAAGAGAAGATGAAAAAAGGAGAAAAAAGAATTAGATGCTCCCCGAGTAACACATATTAGTTGATCAATGGTTGGTTTAAATCGGAAACATCGGCAGTTGGGAAAACAATGTTAGATCGACATTACTAGAATGCTACGATCCGATGAATCATTAGACAGGCTATTTATTTATTTATTTTAAAAGAATTAAAGGAATTGCTGTGCTTCCTTGTATATTTTAAACTATTTTAAAATAATCAGCAGTATTTTTAACTATTTGTGTATACATTATTAATCGATTAACAACATAACACCAACCATTTGTTGAACGATTTAGCCGAAGTTGGACCAACCAATAATTTTTCTCAAAATAATATTAAATAAAATCTCATTATCGTAATAAGGGTACAATATCAAAGAAATAATCATTTAAGAAACTTCATTAATACGTTATTTTTCGATTTACTGTAGTAATTATTTTTTATTTCAAAGTGAATTAATGAATGGAAAGCCTCTAGGGTTCTGTGATTGATGGTGTCCTATCGAAATATGATCAATCGAAATACTCTCAAATTAATATTAGCTAAAAATTATACATGTATTGTAAAGTTCTACGCACAATGGAAAAAATATTAGGAATGTGAATAAATATTAAATATTTATACCTTGTCTATAATTACAAACTCATTTAGAATCAGAGGAACTATTGACAACAGGAATAATTGACGTTTCTGATTTACTGTCGCGACAACCGCTTCCACGATTCTAAATAAGTTTGCAATCGTATTATGGACGAATATAATATTTATTTCTGTTCCTAATATTTCCTCCATTGTGCGCAAGGCCTTGCAATCAATGTTAGTTCATTATTACTTGGCAACATTGGGCCAGAATTTAGACAGTCAACATATGCCCGATTTTGGATCAATGTTTTTATGCGATTGGATCATTTTTCAGTTGTTGGCTAAATGTAAAATCCAACATTTCACCAGCCATTGGCCATCGGTAAACCAGCGTGACGCCGTCAATATCGATTCATTGCCATTTCAAAACGTCGAGCCGATATAAGATCATTGGGTAATCGACATAGACCCAATATAAGATCAATGTTTTTGTGCTACTCGGGTCCTAAGTGCTTTCCGTAGAATCGGAAGAATTGCGACGTATATATACTTCGCGCAATAAGCATAGTAATCATGTAATAGGAACAAATTATTGTGACACATCAAAGTGTAAAAGAATCTTGATAAAGAATATTTAGCTACTTAATTAAATAACATAATTACGTTACATGTTTTTAAAATTACAGTAAGTAAATTGTTACATTGATATCTCAACTGAAAAAAAATGTCTTAATATCTTAACTGAAAAAATTAATAAATAAGAACTGAAAAGTGTTATAAGAAAGTTATAAGAAAAAAGTTGAGAGTGAACTTAATAAAACACATTGAAGAAAATCTCTCTTAAAAAGATATCTCTATTCGAAATACACTACGCACCAAAATTATCACAACAAAATTTTTCATCGAAATTTTGCCATTTTTCAAATGCGCATAACTTGGTCAATTTTCATCGTATCAAGACGATTTTTTTTTTCATTTTGTAGGTAATTATCTGTACTTTAAGAAAAACTTGATGCGAAATTAGGTACAAGTCGATGCCGCATCTCCATGTTTTGATAAAGCCCAAGCATTTTTTTTCTTAAAAAATTTGTTTGACGCGCTACTTGAATCGCCCCGATTTTTTTTCGAAAATACCATCATAAAGTGTACTTTTCGACAAACAATTTGAAAAAAAATTCGAGTCTTTACGATTTTTTTTGACCGAGTTGAATGCCATCTTGAAGTTATTCGAGCGTTTTTAACGAATACCGCCAGCATTAGCATTATCCGATACGTACCGCGAGGAGGTTGCTGGTCGGACTTTACGCATCATTTTGGCCCTGAAAAGGGCCGATTATGTAAACCATTTGTCAAATTAGAGACTTCGTGGCTCGTCACTTCCACAGTATTTTCTGACTCCAAACCCTATTTATCTAATGCCAGAGCGGACTAGTGTCAGAGGCATTCAATATTGTGTATTGCCACCTCGGCGTCGGATAACCTCTCCTAAACGTTCTTGCATATTAATGCATACTCTGATTGAATCTTGAGGCATCTCGCGCCAGACTTCATGTAGATCTCTCTCAAGCTCTTGCAGATTAGCAGGAGGCCTCTCCAAGTTACGTAATCTCCTACCCATCATGTCCCATACAATAGGATTGCTCAATAGGATTGAGGGCTGTTAGATGGACGAGGCAGTAACTGTATATTTACTGCCAAGTACTCACGAGTTATCCTCGCAACATGGGGAAGTGCATTATCCTGCATCAAGATGAAATCACGGCCTATTCGTCACATTGGAATCACGCAAGGACGCAAAACTTCGTTTATGTAACGTACCGCTGTGAATTCTGGGGGTTGGAGAATCACTGTTCGATGGTTCATTGATATTCCACCCCATATCATAACGGATCTTCCATCGAACGCTTGAGTTGGCTCAACATGATTCGCTTCAAAACGCTCTCGTCTACGTCGCCAAACTCGGATCCTAACATCATTCCCAAACAGACAAAATCGAGATTCGTCTGTAAACAACACATTTCTCCACTGTCTGGCCGTCCAGTTTCGATGATTACGGGCGTAACGTAGACGAGTTCGCCGATGTACTGTTGTCAACGTGGACACTCTAGCACGAATTCGTGATCTTAAATCTCTTTCGCGAAGGCGTCTTCTTATCGTTTGAGTACTAATTCGTCTGCCTTCATTCCCGATTTGTCGCGCAACCCTTATTGGGACATGCAGAGCTTCATTGACAATATTGCGATCCTCCCGATTCGTAGTTACCCTAGGTCGTCCTTGACCAGGTCTCCGACGATAAGAATCTATTTCTTGGTACCGATGCGATACCGTCGAGCGATTAATACCCATTSTCATTGTTACGGCGCTCTGATTCAATCCCGCCTCTAGCAGGGCCACAATTCGAGCAGATTGAATTTCAGTAAGCCGAAATCAGTAAGCAAGGCATTTTTAGTAAGAAAATAAAATATTCTGTGCTTTTCTGTATTTTTTTATTAGTATTTACTCTGCATAATAAAATTAATGTTCAATATGGATCCTTCCCCATAATGAGGTTTCGGCATTTGACTCGCGTTAAAAACGCCCGAATAACTTCAAAATGGCATTATTCGGTCAAAAAAAGAGAGTAGAGACTCGAATTTTTTTTCAAATTGTTTGTTGAAAAGTGCACTTTACGATGGTCTGTGTAGTATTTTCGAAAAAAAATCAGAGCGATCCAGGTAGCGCGTCAAACAATCAAATTTTTTAAGAAAAGAAATGCTTGGGTTTTATCAAAACATGGATGCGGCATCGACTTGCACCTAATTTCGCATCAAGTTTTTCTTAAAGTATAGATAATTACCTACAAAAAAGAAACAAAAATCGTCCTGATACAATGAAAATTGACCGAGTTATGCGCATTTGAAAAATGGCAAAATTTCGATGAAAAATTTTGTTGCGATAATTTTCTTGCGTAGTGTATATTCATGTACGATCGACTCACTGATTGAGATAAACATTCATGTGAACATTGTTACGTGTCTTTTAGTTGACATGCTCTCCAAGATTTATTCTCTCAAAAAAGAAATAAACAATGAAACAATTAGAATATCATTACATAATGGGGATAACTTTTCGGGACTCCAAAAAGTGACAAGCGGAAGAACTGATTGTAAGAAAAATCTCTTTTGGCAGTGCTATACGTTTTTTAATACTTGATTCGATGCAGACTCGAAAAGAATTAAACAATAAAAAATTTTWAAATTTTGTTGCGTAATAGACGTTATTGACGAGAGGACAATATTCTCCGAAAAGCGACGCGCAATAACGAAGGATTTCTAAGAGACATATCTTGAGGCTCCTGGTCCCGGAGCCGAGAACTTCGCGTTGACAGTGGCATTATGGTTGCTAGCGGTAGGAATTAGAACCTTGTCCACCTATTGCGTCATTCTATCCTTGTTTTACGTCTAATGAACGATAAAGATAGAACGCGCGCGCGCGCGCGCAATAGCGCTAATAGCGCGCTCCCCGAATGCAGCCATTAACGACATATTTTTTCCTGTATTTTTTCCTGTATGCCATTTTCTTATAATTTAATGTAGTGCACTTTTATTATATGTAACGTATTTATGAAATTCATAAAATACTCCGAAAGGTACGCTCAATATCCAAAATTAAACATAAGAAATATATTTCTTACTCGTTTCAACAGCTGTCAACTCACGTGTTTTCTCGTGTGACCAATGACTCATTTCACGATTTGTTTTAAGACTGTTTATACATTGTTAAGGAAAGAGATTAGTTTTCGAAGTATTTTACGAGTGTGCTAAAGCGATCTTAAGTATTATTTTAAATGAATTTATTTTTATATAAAAATGGCATACAGGAATATTCAGCGTGTCATTTCTCGCCTCTGACGTCATCAATTCAATATGATCGCGACGACTACCCTTAAATCAATGCGTTTAATAAATTAATAAATGCCTATTAAGTTGTGGCGAGTGCATCAATTCTCAATGCAAAATAAAAATTTTGCGGCATAAAATTACATATGACATTTTACAATTATTCATACTTACCGCGTGTTTGCTACATATGTTCGCTCAACAAAAAAACCGAAAACTAAGAGACGAGCATAAACATAGACGAGAGATAAACATACACAAGTTGAATCGAAGTTAAGAAAATAAAATGCAACTATTATCATTAGATTGCATTTATTGTGATTTACATCATTTTTTCGAGCAATACACAGATGCAACTATTTATCAAGAGACACGGTAGTGTCTCGCGACGAGTTTACTATATACTATATGTATAGCGTCGCGAGACCGGACCGTGTATCTTTACGCGAACCGGCGAGTTGCGGGCACCCGTGATTACCGAATCTCAGTAACGGCTGAACCGATGAAGTTTTGATTAGGCGCAATCGATAGCTTGGAGTCGAATTGTATTATAAAAGTATTTTCATTTTTTCTCTACGTGCCCTGTGAGCAGAGATATTGCGACGCAAAGTTCAAATCTGGAAATTTTCTTTCAAGAAACGTCGTCATTGGATGCATCCAGAAGCGCAACCGCTCACTGAGCGCTCAGTGAGTTCTTGTATCTGATTAGCGTATTCCATTAGATCTAAAAATATAGGCCAATCAAATGCAAGAGCTCACTGAGCTCTCAGTGAGCGGTTTTGCTTCTGGATGCATCTATTGTCATTGAGTGCTTTCCTTTTAGTGATACAGTCGATACAAATGTCATTCTATCCTTCTTGGCATTCAATGGAGTAACAAAAACCACTGAAATATAATAATACTGGAACGAGCGCGGGCGCTAGTGTCGTGAAATGACAAAGAGGGTCTTAAGTGGTATCTTTGTCTCTTTTTAGTACAATCTGGCTAAAAGTTTCTTTGTAACGTTTATTGGATACACGTAACCATGGAC
>JANQDE010000395.1:36300-50139 GCA_037157785.1 Cephalotes varians | reverse complement strand
TAATTTAGCAATAAAATTAGATTAATGCTTATATATACGAATCTAGCAAACGACTAGCAAACGTTTTAGTACCGAAATAATCCTGAAATTATGAAATAAATGTTCCAAAAGGCAATTACATTGTCCAAATTTTAATTTCGATTTTTTATCCAAAATAATTGATATGCAAACATGATAAAAAGATATGCCAAAATTAGCAAACGATTAGCAATCGAATAGCATATTCAAATTTATTGAAAGTGTTAGTCCGACAGCTGGCTTCACAGCGGTCAGCAAAACGCTCCGTCCATGTAGCGCAATCTAACCTCTTTCTTCAAACGCGTTCCGAAATCTCACCTTTTTCTTACCTAATTGTAAAAGTTAACGGTTACGAATCTTCATTGGAGCCGCGCCTTAAATGTGATGTGGGAATTTGAACGCGCCTATAGAGAAGAATTTTGAAACCATCCAAAGCACAATTCTCCGTGCTTAACCTTAAAACTATTGTCGGTCGGAAATCCATAGGCCAGCGAAGAAGAAGAACCTTAAAACCGTGATAGAATAAACAAAAGGAATAAACGATATTTATAATGGACATAGTGATTGATACGAGAGGTGATGCTAGCCTGTCAAATAAAGATCGATTAACGTACAGTGATGATGATGTGGAAGTTAAAACCATCGGTAATTGTATCCGCATATTTTTTTTATTTATGAAATTAAAATTTCACGTGGAACATATTCGATTTATTAAGATTATTTTGAATAATTAACTTGCACGTCGCCAATTTTTCCAGAAATTATGTTCTTGTAGCTAAAATATATATCTGCATCTTTTTGTTATTTAGCAAGATAATTAGAGAAAAAAAGCATTTTCAAAAAAAGATTCGGGCTAAAGTCACTTGCTAAGTAATCAATTAATAATAAATTGAACAATTAAGAAATATTTGTATTGTCTTTCAATAGATGTAAATCCAACAAGAATATATGATACAGATTATCTAGGCATTGAAAAGAAAGAACAATTAAAAAGGAAGAATATCATTTCCAATAAAGACTTTGATCTTGAAAAGTTTGAAACCGACATGGGTTGGAAATCTAAGAAAGGGACCTTTGAACCAATAGAAGAATTAGCTCGTATTAGAAAAGAAGTCAATCCATTGGACAAGATTTTAGAAAAGAGTATTATCAAATCTGATTTTGAACGGTTACATGTTGTACCACCCTACGAGTTAAGTAAACACCAATTAAAAATACATAAACGGCGTGAGAAACGAAAGATGGGAACAGGTGCAGGATGGTTTAACATGCATGCACCTCAAATAACACCAGAGATTAGACACGATCTTGAAATACTAAGAATGAGATCTGTGTTAAATCCGAAACACTTTTACAAGAAGAATGACATGAAAGCATTGCCAAAACACTTCCATGTCGGCAAAGTCATGGATTCTTCGATGGATTTCTACTCTTCTCGTCTTACAAAGAAGGAGCGCAAGAAAACAATTGTTGATGAGCTTATGGCAGACGCAGAGTTTACGAAGTATAACAAGCGTAAATATAAAGAGATTATTGAAGAAAAGCAAAAGACACACTATAAAGCACACAAACATGCGAGAAGACTTAAAGGAAAGAAGAAGAAATAGTATGTTTATTGCTCTATTATGTAGAATAAAATTTATCCATGTAAGAAACAAAGAATTATTAAAAATTATACATATATATATATATCTTGTATTTTTTTCCTTCAATATAGAAATTGTGAACGTCTCAATATTTTACATGTGTATATAAATATGTGTGTGTGCGTTCGCGCGTGCGTATATACATATTTTTAAAATCAATATTGTCAATAATAGAGCTCCATTGATGATTAAATCTTTGACTGTTTTTATCTTTATTCTAACAGTTTACATAATATAAGATCAATTCAATAAAAAATTTTTCATGTATAAGTGTATATAATTATACATAAGATATGTTCATATGTTTTCCTTTTCACAAATAATTTCTATTCATATATACAAGCTAAATAATGAAATAAAAACACTAATGAAGAATAATTTTAGCATTGTTTTTTTAAAAAAAGGGAAGTTTGAAAAAATGAGAATAAATTGCTCTTATATAATTATTATATAACTTTTTTGTGCGATTGTTACTTTTATATATAATTTGATAATTTATTCTCATTTTTTAAATTTTCCCTTTTTATAAAAAAACTGTTAAAATTATTCTTCACTAATTTTTTTATTTCTTTTTATCATTTAGTCTGTATATATAAACAGAAATTATTTGTGAGAAGGAAAACATATGGACATATTTTGTATATAATTATATAAATCAATCACATCAAAGAAATGCTCATACATGATGCCCATGATCATGAAAATTTGTATCTAAACTATATACAGAAATGATTGGGCATTTGAGATCTAACCACAACTGTATGAGCATTTTTCTGATTTCATTGATTTATTTGTAACGATCCAGATTTATTTATTACTTATTATTGTTTAAAATTATGTAAATTTATGTATGAAAAATTTTTTATTGAGTCAAAAATATTCAATTCCTCCCACAAGTCAGGCCTATTTTTTGTTGCTGCTAGATTGCACCAGAGAGAAATCTGAGAGCATCCATCCCGGTCATTTTTGTAGCACTATTAGAATTCCCGTACAACGTGGAGTTTAGGCAAGGTAAGGTTAATATTGTGCGGAGAAAAGTGGAGGGGATTTCTGGCATCCCTGATTCTAAAGGCTGATTCGCTTATTGCTTAAGTTTTTTTGTGTACGATAGCCTTTAATAGTCCCACAAAAAAGGCCGGGATGGCCGCTCTCAGGTTTCTCTCTGATAAAATATATGTATGTAAATTCTCAGCTACCATTCTATCATATCTGAAATGCGCCACATACTACATTAGCTGTATTCGTTTCACCCTATGGCTTAACTCTTTTTGAGTCAACTCAGTGGATTAGATAAAGGTAAATGATACGTTTATCTCATGACTCAAAAAGGGCTAAGCCGTAGGGTAAAATGAATACAGCTATTATTGTGTCCTTATGAAAATTTGTCTACCTTAACCTGTACTACTCCTGTTCTAGTATATGAACTAGTACGAGTTCTGCCGAAAAGAATAAACCTGGCATATATGTTTTGTATCGTTGCTTTTCTGGCCAATTCGACCCCTGTCATCCTAGTGAAGGAAATCTACATGCCATTATTAAGAACAAGAAGAATACATCATATATACATAAGACGATCTTTATAAACAGTCGTAGTTTTATGGTCATGTCCTCTAATAGTTTATGTTATCTACACTTCAATTTATTTCGAAGTTGCATTAAAAAATTATTTGATTTTACTTGAAATTTTGAATAAAAATATCTAGAAAATTCGAGAATTCTTGAGAAATTTTTTTACAAGATTACAATAAACATCCTGGTACTTTTTTTGGACGCTTTCGTGCTTTGAGCGCTTATGCGTCTTTATTTAACATTTGATGACAACAGCGATGAAATAATTCTATAGGTGCTATGAGTATTTATGAGCACTAAATGGAACGCCGAAGTGAAATAGGTATACGTTTGAAATTTGATAAAAGCAAAAAGTGTCCAGTGTCAGCAAAAAAAATAAACCTATTGTAGCAATTTAGAATATTCAATATTTTATTAAATTATACCATTCAAAATTATTTGTTGCTTGATTGAAACATTTTAATGTGTGGAATTGTTTATTTATTTCTCACAAATAGCAATATGCAAGAGACAATAATTTGATATATATCTAATTAATGCAAGCTATTAATTCTCCAATAGCTACATTTATAATCGTTTGATTATTGTTTTAGATATTCGGCATAATTTGGCATCCAACAAGATTATCTTAAAAAAATTTTTATTATCTTAAAAATTATACAAATCTTATCAAGATGCAATTAGAAAAGGGATTAGAAAAGGGATTGGCATCAAAGTATATATATATCACGTTTGTAATCGCAGCCTATTGGTAAGTCTCGAAATGATATTAAATTGCTTGCACATTGTTTAATTTAATTATTTGATTTATTAATTATTAAATATATTTATGCAAGTTGAATTTCTCTTAAGATATAAAGAACAAATTATAATTATCTTCATAATTCAAAATTTCAGAAATTTCACAATCAAAATCTTTTTTTAAATGTATTTTTATGATTTTCAGGGTGATATCCATTCTAACTGTATTTGTGAATAAAGCACTTCTCTCCAGTAATGCTATAAATTTGAATGCTCCTTTATTTGTAACTTGGTTTCAATGTATAGTGAGTGTAGCTATCTGTATTATTTTACGCAAAATATCCAAATGGTTCCCAAACTACATTAAAATTGCAAATGATAGTCCATTTAAAAAGGATACTTTGAAAAAGGTAACTTTAAAAATGTATTGTATTGTATTGTATATTATATTGTAATAGTAATGTTATAATGTGTTCAAAAACGATGGGTCGAAAATTCGTGGAGTTCTTAGTGACACCAAAATAAGCGGAAAATGTCAAAGGAACTAAGATTCTAAATCCTACCTTTTTCGAGCTGGAGGCATTGAAAGGATAACCAATTACGGGTGAACATGCATAAGTGTGAACGTTCCTTGCCGACCTAACATTTGCCGATCAACGTTACCAAGTCTCGCCTATCTAAGATCATTTCGCTCTCCATTTCATTCACTACCCTGATATTTCCCGTCTAATGAGTAGCATACGCCCGTAGTGTAGATGATAAAGTGGTTACTTCTGGAACCGTAGCCTCCTGTTCGATTCTCGACTGGACCTACAGAAGGGGTACTTTTTTAACTCGGTCGCTTCTTTTGCACCTTTCCCCTCATCTGTTTTTTAAGTGTTTAACAATAAGAGATCTAAATGTCTTACTGTTAAACATTTATTTCTCGTTATTTCAAATGCATTACATTCTTTCAGTGCTTCCAGCTCGAAAACGGTAGGATTTAGGACCTTGGTTGCTTTGACATTTTTCGCTTATTTTGACGTCACCAACCACTCCATGAATTTTCGACCCATCGTTTTTGAACACCCTGTAATATTTGCTATTGTATTAAATGATTAGAAATTACTCAATTTTAAGAGAAATCTTGCATAAAAATTTTTTATACTTTAAATTGAGATAAATGAAAGATAAATATTCATAATAAATTTAATGAAAAAATGTGAATTCTGAAATAAAATGTATGAAAGAATGTGATTTTAACTTTTGTAATTTTTCTCAATTTTATATTTCTTGTTATAATAGTTTTTATATCTGAGTATGAAAGTATATAAAATATTTATGTATATTCTAAATCTTTACAGATACTGCCATTATCAATCTTGTTTACTGCAATGATAGCAACTAATAACTTATGCTTGAAATACGTTGGTGTTGCATTTTACTATGTGGGCCGTTCACTAACGACGGTATTTAATGTCATATTTACTTACATTTTACTCGGTGAGAATCCTATACAAACAAAATCCACTTAAACTGAATAGAAATTATTGAAGGAACTAATTAACGAAAGTTTTGCAGGACAAACAACATCTCTCAAATGCATAGCATGCTGTGTGATAATTATCGCTGGGTTTTGGTTAGGGGTAGATCAAGAACAAATAGCAGGTTCTCTATCTGTCCTCGGAACACTTTTCGGCGTGCTTGGATCGTTGTCATTATCTTTATATTCTATCCGTATGAAACAGACACTCCCAGTAGTAAATCAGGATATCTGGTTACTCTCCTATTATAACAATATGTATAGTATTGTTATCTTCATTCCACTAATGATAATTAGCGGTGAACATACAATTATATATAATTACGAAAAGCTTGGACATCCTCTTTTCTGGGTGGCTATGACGATCGGTGGTATATTTGGCTTTGCCATTGGATATTTCACCACCCTTCAGATAAAAGTCACATCTCCGTTGACGCACAACGTTAGCGGTACTGCAAAAGCATGTGCTCAAACGGTTTTAGCGACTTATTGGTTTAATGAAGAAAAATCGTTTCTCTGGTGGATAAGTAATATTGTTGTTCTTATTGCCAGTGCGTCTTACGCGAGGATCAGACAACTAGAGTTGAATAAGGAGTATAGAATTGAAGCACAACAGCTTAAAGTGTTACAACGGTAATAAGGTATAATAATTTTATTCAAATTTTTATATTAAATGTATTATTCTATACAAGCATATATAAATCATATATTTTAAAGAAGTACAGAGCAGCACATGAAAGGGAGCTTCTTTACACATACATGCAAATTGATCCAAATATTCAACAGTTTTGTAACAATATGTATATGTACATATGTACAAATATCTCTGCATGTACATATCATGCATGTAAAACAGTATGATAATATCGAATAATTTAAATATTAAATATGTATGATATTTACAGTCCAGCCAGTTTTCTACATGACGGTATAAAAAAACTTCTATTATGTTCACAAATGCTCGTAAATCCTGATTATTATCCCCTAATATCACAGCATTATATAATCTTCAATATAATCTTTAATTAATTTCTTAATTAATTAATTTCTTGAAGATTAATTTTTTAGTGCACATGCTTTTAACAAGGCATATATGGTTTAAAATCGTGATGCAATTCCATTTCCACGACTATCTGAGTGACTTGATAGTGAATCTTTTTTTTTAATAACTGCATTCACACTTTTCATGGATGAGATATCGTCATGAGATAATGACGATATCATAGAATACAATCGAGCCTGCAACACAGCTTCCATTGAATGCCTTTGATTATTTTCAATCACCATACCATCAGAGGCAAAATAATATCTGTGAAAATGAATAAATAAATAATATATCAATATATCTTATGCTGTTTATCTATTTATTTGAGATTATTAAGTTTTTTTATATACCTGGGATACTCTATCGCAGCAGAAATGTTTAGAGAGCGCACAATAAGATTGTAGAGAATTTGGCCGTTGAGGAAAACATCATTCGAACCGAGCACTCCACGTAACCCACATATACCTTTGTTGTAATGAAAAATAATAGGGCTGAATGTGGATAAATCATCATTATCAATATTATCTAGGAAAAATCCAGCCATCCTGTTTCCACGGCCAAAAGGTGAACTTAGACCACTACATCATTTATAATAACATTATTGACATTGCAGTTATCTGATAGATGTATATAAATATAATTGATTCCTACTACTAACGATAAAATGCTAACGTAGGTGTCTTGCCAATCGATTGCCATAACTCCTGTGTATGTTTCTCTCTTTTTTTCTAAAATTACAATTAAGATTAATAAAGTCTGCGCTGATTTTATAAAAATTAACACTAAGTAGTATGTGTCTTACCAAGTTGTAAATTTTGAGAAAACTGTAAAGATACACGCATCAATGTTTGAGCAACGAGAGCTTGAGATTCTATAGTAGATGCATTTTCTGACAAGATTGGAAGATTTTCTAATGCCTCGATCACCTCTTGCATAAAAGATGCATGTGATGGATAATAAATTGTATGATGATGCAATACTGAACTTTTTGCCATCGTTATGGTAGGTTCATAATTCGCTAATTGTTGCAACAATTTCTCACGAAGAGTATTATTTTGTAGAATTTCATAAGACAAAGTACTATTGTATAATGCTATAAAAGAAAATAAATTAATTCAATCATGTAATTTAACAAAATTAAGATACTGTTTACAATTGACAAAAACAGCAGATTATACCCTTTGCACCATAATGTGCTATCATGTCTAATGTTCTTGTAAGTTCGTGCAATTGCAATCTATCACCTGGATTCACAGAGTAAAATATATCATAATTTATATTCTTTGACGATTCGTCTGCAAGATCCTTAGATACGACGAATCCTTCTCGAGCTAACTCAATGCTGGGTTTTATGACATCGTGCCATGGCAGATTGCCGTAGGATTTTTGAGCAAATTCTAATCCTTTTAATAAAGCAGGCAAACGTATTCTTGCCTCAGCAAAGAAACCTATTGCATGAGTAATAAATGTTTTTTATTTTATTTTATATGAATCATTTTTTATTTTTTATAAATCAATGCATGCAAAGTTGCATTTACCTATGGTTGTATTATTTACAAAATCAATGACAATTGGATGTGTGTAATTTTTGTAATTATATATCATTAGGTAACCACCTCTAAAAACAAAATCAAGATGACAAAGAATGATAATCAAGATCAATTAGTTAGTATCTTACCCGCCAAGACCAGTTTTATGAGGTGCTACTACAGCCATGCAAATAGTCGCTGCTACTGCAGCATCGACTGCATTGCCTAATCTTGCTAGTATCTTGGTACCAATTTGGGAACAATTGGAATAATCTGTGGCGACTGCTCCATGAATGCCATAAAGACTGTTCTAAAATAGAAATATCTTGATTACTATCTTGATTATTATATTATATAAGATTATATAAGATTTAGACTTATTATATAAGATTATCTACTCTAGCCCACCTAATTTCCTTTCCTTATTTCCCCCCTCTTTCTTTTATCCCTCTCTTTTGTTATTCCTTCCTTTTTCTATTTGTTCCTATCTATATTAGCGGTCTTCTTGTCAATTGTTAGTCAACATCAGAGCTGTCTATATCTCTCTAATCAAAATTGCTCCGACCATGTTCGTTTTTCAAGGTATGTACTTTTTTAAAAAAAAGGAAAAAGATTGTTCTAACGTACAGTTAACTTTACATAATTTTAGTAATTGCTACTGCTTGAATCTGGTTGACATGGTCGAATTTTTGTATTTATCCTATCGAATATCCTTAAAAAGAAACTTCAATAAAATAATGAATATTTCGGACAAGCAATGGTCCTTCCACTCGGACGAATCGTCAGTCTTTCCGATGGGACGAATTACATACGACAGCCAAAAATATTTTACAACACATCGACATCGATTTTAATGGAATTTTTGCGTAATGTGTAATTAATTTATTGTCAGGTAACAACACTTGTTTTTAGTTTTTGACACCGAGGATGACCCGATAGGGGTCGAAAGCGTTTTGTCTAATTTGTATAATAAATAATAATATATGATATTAGCAAATAACACCCGGCTAGGCCTGTAGCCCTTTTATTTATTTCGTTTGATTGTCAATCTTTTGGGCCTTAATTTTTCAATTTGTTAATTTGTTAAGATTATTATATTATTATCAGACTATTTTACTATTGATTTTACTTTTTCTCTTTTTAATATTTACCTGTGGTATACTTTCGGTATAAAGAATTTGCAATACCAGCATGGTAGTGATAGCAAAAGTTAATGCGACAAAGCAGACAATGATAAATTTCAGTCCATTGCCACAGTAGGCATAAAGTTTGTACTTATAATTTTTCTCCTTTGTCAAAGGACATTCTTCCGTGAGACCTGCAAATATACTAAATTTATTTCTTCTTGTCCGATATACATGTGTTATTTTAAAAATTATTAGACTTAGGACAATTTACTACATACTTATTAGCTTATCAATAACTGCACTATTTTGATATAGAATAACTTTTTATTGTTTAATACATAAAAAAGATTAAATTAAGGATCACACAAATCATAAAGTTAGAAATTTTGCAATGAATTTGTTGATTGAATTAATGACTGATCAAACAAATATACAAAATATTTAGGCCAACACAGGGCGGACAACATTTATGCTTACGTGTATTATAACTCATTTTCCACAGTTCGTCGCTTTGTAATAATCTTGTGCGATTACAATTAACTTAACTTTCCTTAATAGAATATCGAGAGAATTACACAATGTAACATCAATAAAAAAGAATTGTGTAAAAAGAACGGAGAAGAAAAACTGTCCTTGTTCTTTTTCGAAAGTTTGATATTCTACCGCCACCTATATAAATCTAGGGAACTAAACAATAACATGGCGACGTACAGCGGATTTTTTAAAAGTTTATTTCATAAGTCGTGAAACATATGCGAAACCTCGAGCTTTATTTTTTTATGAATCCGTATTGAATATACATCCTAAAAAATCGGTAGATGAATCGTCCTCCCAACAATTAATATATTTTTGCTTACATTGTACATGCGAGGTACTAAAATTACACTTAGTCAATTCTATCGAATTTGATGCGTTTGGTTTTATGTTGTAATAATTTTCTAGAAACTCTAGGACAGATGATTTATTTTGCAGATTATTAAACAATATCCGTTCTTTCTTCGGCAAGATCTTTTCCAACATAAATACCAGATGATGGTGAAAACATTGAAATTCAGTTGGTATGGTCGACGTAATGTCCAACCAATCTTGAACACAGACGAGTGGGGTGGCAGAGTATCCCAAAAATAATGCTGGATTAGTTAAAATACCCCTGGCAGTCATTACCCCTTCGTATCTGGATTTTTTATATAAGAATTCTGCGCTTTCTAAACTTTTTGCATCACCATTCGCTACAAGGGGCAACTGTACATGATCTCTGAGAAGCTTAAGATTATCCAAATCAATTGGTTCATTACGCATCTCAGGAGTCCTTGCGTGAATTGTCAGAAACGAAGCACCAGCCTTCTCCAAAGATTGGCATAACATAATTGTCTGACGTATATCCTTCAACAGACGTATCTTTGCAGAAACGGTGAATGGCTTTGGAATACGATTTCTGACTTGATACACCAAATCTTTAACAAGCTCTGGCTTTCTCAATAAATCAGCTCCATATCCTTCTTGCATGGCCCAACGCTGTGGACAGCCACAGTTTAGGTCTACACCATTGCAGTATCTGTTAATTAGAAGAATACGTAAGAAAGTACACAAGAATGTACTGTCAAAATCACAAATATAAATAAACTAATTTATAATAATAAATATAATATAATAAACTTACGGAGCAACCATCACTGAAGCACCAACAAAATCGTTTACAGTCTTAGCTGCAAATTGAACAATTAGTGGTTGATCTTCTTCATACGTGGTAAATTCATTGTCTCTAGCTTTTGAGGATTGTACAAACGAGTTTGCCAAGATCATGGGTGTAAAACAAACGTCACAACCATACCGTCTTACAAGTGTTCTGAACTGTAGCCTAACAAAAAGCAAAAGTCAATACAAATGCAATTTGGAATATTGTTTTCCACTCACTTGCTGTATCTAACCATTGGAGCACATATTTTTATCATTCTTGGCTCTTTTAATGTCGCCATTACGTCGGTAGTCATTGCGGTAATATTTTCAATAGTCGGATAAATTTAAAAGATAACAGATTTATGCAATTAAAAGACAAAAAGAAAGTCTAATTTGCAACAAAAGGAACAACAAAAACTTAAATTATTGTCTAAGGTATAATTTCATAAGCTTGTTAATATATTAACAAGCAATTAGAGTGACAAATTTATTACTCTTATTCCAGCGGAAGAAATTTTGTAATTTAAACAATTTTAACTACAAAGTCTTAACTTCTTCTTTTTTAGATGGCTCTCGGTGGCTCTCGGCGGCTCTCGGCCAGTGATGGGAGATGTGGGATTTTCGTGCGCATTTTTCTGCGCACGTGCTCTTGATTGGCTAGCGACTTACCGCGCTTACTCTTGCCGTTCAAAAATTTGCGCAGTTACCAATTGCTACCAATGGGTGAATTCATTTATGCAGTCACTGCTGCAGAGGGTATCATTTTATCTTCATTGTTCATTGGACGTAAATAAAGATAAAATGACACCTTCTGCAGCAGTGACTGCATAAACGAATTCACCCAATAACTAGCAAGGCTGTGTTCCAAAATTGACTGCTAGTACTGAAAATCTATAGTATACGTAACGTAAACTATAGATTTTAAGCGCTGACAGTCAATTTTGGAACACAGCCCAAGTCGCTAGCCAATCAAGAGCACGTGCGCAGAAGAATGCGCATGAAAATCCCACATCTCCCATCACTGCTCTCGGCCCTTCTTAATTTTCTGGGATTAAAAGAGAGTAATGTTGTCAGGTCCAGTGTCCACGATGCGAGAAATTGATCTGAGATCTCGATTGAAGAGAGGATGAATCAATCGCATTTGAATAATTCGGTCACTTGATCAATGCGATTGGTCAATTCTCCCTTCGTCCGAGATCTTGGACCGATTTCTAGCATCGTGGACACAAGGCCTAATACCTTTCAAGAGCATCGAGTCGTTGGCTGCGTTCAGCAGAAAAAGCTTAGTAAGCGCTTTGCGCTGATTGGATTATACT
Source organism: Cephalotes varians (assembly GCA_037157785.1). Taxonomy (NCBI): domain Eukaryota; kingdom Metazoa; phylum Arthropoda; class Insecta; order Hymenoptera; family Formicidae; genus Cephalotes; species Cephalotes varians. The sequence continues at coordinate 37,949 of JANQDE010000395.1, read as the reverse complement.
TTTAGATCTAGAAGAATAGTCCTATCTCAATTTAGATCCAAAAGTATAATCCAATCAGCGCAAAGCGCTTATTAAGCTGCTTTCTTTGCTGAACGCAGCCATCGTGAGCATACGCAGTGAAACATGTTCTTGTATATGAGAGCATTAATTTTCTATCGTATTTGCAAGATGTAATGTAAAAGATTAAAAAAAAGTTACATTTTGTAATTTGCATCATATAATGTAAATAAATATAAATTTTCAATATTACGCGTAACAGTAATGTAGAATAAGAATATAACCTCTTTTATTAGCGTGATTAGCATCAAGATGCCGAAATCTGGAGATTCATGCGCAATAATTTTCTACGCAGATGCTCAACGCTCGACATTGCCATGTATGTACTGACATTAAGGGATGACATTAGAGATGTCGGTATTCCACTGAAATATAATAATACTGGAACGCGTGCGACCCTATGAATAATGTGATCCGAGAGAGAGCGTCTAAGGTGGTATCTTTAGCCTTCTTTAAACTATACTATGCATGCGTGATAGACGATAGTGGGGATCGTATCTTTGTGCTGGAAAGAAATAGAGATACCACTTAAGACCCTCTTTATCATTTCACGATACTAGCGCCCGTTCCAGTATTATTAAAGGTTTGTTCGCGTCGTAATGCCCCAACATGCTCCTATTTGCTCCAACGCGCTCGTTTCATTCTAAAATATACGTTACGTAATATTATAGATTGGAGCGTGTTGAAGCAAGTAGGAGCATGTTGGGGCATGTGACGCGAACAAAGTTAAGTGCGTTCCGTTTCACGCATATGCATTTATCTATAGGGTGAATTCAGGTTTGTTCGTGTCGCATGCCCCAACATGCTCCTACTTGCTCCAACACGCTCCAATCTATAGTATTACGTAACGTATATTATAGAATGGAACGTGTTGGAGCAAATAGGAGCATGTTGGGGCATTACGACGCGAACAAACCTTTCGTTTATGCAGTCACTACTGCAGAGAGTATCATTTATCTTCATTGTTCATTGGACGTAAACGAAGATAAAATGGCTGCGTTTAGCAGAAAAAGCAGCTTAGTAAGCACTTTGTGCTGATTGGATTATATTTTTAGATCTAAATTGAGATAGGACTATTCCTCTAGATCTAAAAATATAATCCAATCAACGCAAAAGCTTATTAAGCTGCTTTCTCTGCTGAACGCAGCCAATGGGTGCATCCAGAAGCGCAACTGAGCGCTCAGTGAGCGATTGTGCTTCTGGATGCATCCATTGATACCTTTTGCAGCAGTGCTCTAGTTTCCATCGAAGCCTTTAATTCGCACCTAGTGCGGCGTAGGATCAAATTTAAGTCGATGGAAATGCAATAGCTCACTCTCATTCCCATGGTCTATTGCATTTCCATCGACTTAAATTTGATTCTACGTCGCACTAGGTGCGAATTAAAGGCTTCGGTGGAAACTAAGCCAGTGGCTGCATAAACGAATTCACCCATAGTATATGTTACATATACTAAATGAATGCTCGAATCACTGAAATATAATAATACTGGAACGTGCGCGGGCGCTAGTGTCGTGAAATGACAAAGAGGGTCTTAAGTGGTATCTTTGTCTCTTTTTAGTACAATCTGGCCAAAAGTTTCATTGCTAACG